>JAOWBW010001115.1:0-28725 GCA_026119855.1 Campanula takesimana
TGTAGACACCCCGCCTTGGACCGCTCACCCCGATTGCACATTTGATTTTGTGTTTCTCCCCATTTTAAGTGTTTCTCGTTAGTTTCTGTCACTTCCGTTAAGTTCCTGAATGACTTCGTTAAGTCCAGGGACTAAACTGAATGACAGGGCTGACTTTCTAGTCCATTCTGTCAAAATTGCCTTCTCTGAGTCGCGCGCCTCCGACAGGAGGAGCCAGGCGCGCGCGCCTCCCGCCCCCAAAGCAGGAAGCGCGCGCCTCTGGGCGTCAGTTACAGATTTCTGGCCAGGATTCCCTCCCTTGCTCAATTTACAAGATTTTGCCCGGGAAGGATTTCTGGTGACTGAGTTTTGGCACCAAAAACACCCCTCTTTCACCTATAAAAACCTCTCTTTACCTCCATTTTCAAGGATCGAAAAATATCGAAAACTTAGACAAAGATTGAATTACAAAACTATACCAAATCACTTTCTAAAAGTTCTCCAAGGATTCCATCAAGCAAATACTTGAAGGTCTTCAAATTGTAGGTAAAAGTCCATCTTTTCCTTTCTTTTCTACTTCATCCATCTCTCTCTTTTACTTTAATCAAATGTGCAATCACCCAAATCATTTTGGGACATGACTCTAATGATCACCTCATCTCATTGAGGTTGGTTAAGGAGTTATCTCCTACATTCCAAATCCTATTTTAAATCCCCCCTTTTCATGACTTAAAGAAGAAGAAGAAGAACATTTTCATTCATGTAGATTTTGATCAAGCAAGACCAACTTTAGTTGGGCGAGATGGGTGTTTCGGTACTTCCCATCTCGTAATCTAACCCCGAACCTCAAAACAAAGAATCTCTGTTTTCGTAATCAAACTTAGGCTACAATCTATAGGTTTTTCTTATGTTCCTCAAAACATAGGTGGCGACTCTAAAAACAAGTTAGACATCCTAGGATAACAACGCGCTCTAGCCCAAAGCCGTGGTTCCCCCGGGGTATCTACAGTGGCGACTCTGCTGGGGAGTTATTTGAGGGTTAAACTTGCATTCTGATCGAAATCTACATCTTTTCTGGCATTCTGTTTCCTGATGGGGGAGGCGCGCGCGTCTGGCCTTTTAAGCCTAAGGCGCGCGCATCCCGCATCAAGAACCAGAATCGCCCACTTCTTCATGTTCTTCATCTTCTTCTTCTATTCTGCACTAATCACTTCTGCAGGGGTTACAATATGAACATGGGACCAGGGCAATCCCCTGAGTCCAAAGTCTGACATTCTGACAGGTGTGCCCCAGAAGCGCGCGCCTCCCATAAGCATTTGCGCCATGCGCGCGCGTCCCACATCAGCACTCAGAGGCGCACGCTTCTGGGTTGGTTTCCAGAACAGAAACAGGTTTCAGTGACTGAGCAGAACAGTGGGGTGTGGGCACAGTTGCCTGCATCAGAACAGAATTGAACCCTCGGACTGTTTTAATTTTGTGTTTTATTTACCGGTCACACGGGTGATTCGGGAGTTGTAATTTTATGTGCTTATGTGTTTTGTGTGTTTTTCTTTCTTTTCAAAAAAAAAAAAAATAATAAAAAAAAAAAAAAATTGTCACTTGTTAGACCTCACACTACATGCACATATTCCTATGAACTGCTCACTATCGAGTCGCACAAGTCCAACCCCAAACCCGTCGAGGCCCGTCCTAGAAAGTTTCAAGCTCCACCAGACCTTGGCTCTTTCGAAGCGGTAAACCTCAGCCCGTGGCGTAGTTCAAGACTACATGCCGGGGGTGACCTTTGAGCCTCATATTCAAGCCGAGCACAAACCACACAATTCTAGTTAGGGTCTAACACTCCGTGACTCAAGTCGGTTTCCATGTACCGAGATTTCCCTAAACTAATGTCTTCAAATCATACATGCCAACTTGTTGAAAGGGACGCAATAAAAATCCGTCCCCAAAAGTGGTTATTTTGGACGAAAATAAAAATCCGTCCCCGCATGTATGCTTTACTACATTAATTTAGTTTAATCCCGATACATGTAGGATTCACAAGCGCGATGGAATCCGATGAGTATATGGGACCGCGAGATGGTCTATATACTAGTGTGACGATTCCATTATTTTCTTAGAAACCCAAAAGGGATTCATTCCCTCCGACTTATAAAAAAAAAAAAAAAAAAAGAGTCTTTTCTTATGTGGTTCGAGTCGTGTGCCCAACTGTGTGTTCTAAGCCTCTTCATGGACCGCAAGTGTTACTCAAGACTGACAAGGGCCTCTTCTGCAATATAGGTTCAATTGGTACTTACAAAGTCTACCGGGATTCAGCAAATCGGTTAGTCCGTGAAGAGATCACTCCAACAGCTCCAACATCAACCATGACCGGCAGCAGCAACACCATGTCTCTCGAACAGCTCTCAACTATGGTCCAACTCCTCCAAGAGCAAGTCTCCACCCTTAACAAGGAGGCACAAAGCAAAGACGACATTTGGCAATCCCACCTCGACAGCCAAAGGGAGGCCCACGAGGCCGAAATGGAGCTAATGAAAGAAAAGCTCACCAACCTTGCCAAGGGAAAGAACAAGAACAATGATGATGAATCCGAATGGACCGAGGGGTTTGTTCAAGAGTCCTTATGTCAACACCCGCACCAAGAAAATGGGGGAACCAAGTTCCGAGAACAATGAGCCCAAAATGGTGGATTCTATCATGGCATACATCGACCAAAAATTAAATGGGCTCAACATGGGGAAAGGCTCCGACACAAGCCTTTATCAATCATCCATCCTCATGAGTACTATGGCCGCTCTTCCCGATAGTTCAAGATGCCCGACATAAGCAAATTCAAGGGCAACTCTTGTCCTATGGCTCACATTGAGACTTATATTTGGGCAATGGTTCCAAAGAAGGTCTCCACCAGGTGATGCTCAATGCTTTCCTCTCACTCTCGAGGGGGCGGCAAAAGATTGGTATGCTACTCTCCCGCTCACTGTCCGTCTTGATTGGGACTCCGCCATGCTTGCCTTCAAGAACCAATACCAAGGCAACACCACTCACCGGCCCACAAGGAAAGAGCTAGAGAACACTACTCAACGAGACAATGAGTCCTTCATCGACTTCACAAGGAGATGGAATGACAAACTCTCTGAAATTGTCGAGAGGCCGAACACAAAAGAACAAATGGACATATTTCTCAAGTGTCTCAAGATTGATCTCCGCACTCACCTAAGTGGGGCTTGCTACTCCGACTTCTCCCAAATGTATGAGGCGGGGTACGCATGTATGACTTGCTCAAGGAGATTAAGAAGACCACTCCTACTTACCGCTACAAGGCCGCTTCCAACTTCACAAAAGAGGCCTCGGTCAACGCCGTCACTATTGACAAGGGGAATTACAAAAGGGTTCCTCCGCCTCAAGGGAAGAAGCCCCAAAGTGACCGTGTCTACACGCCTCTCCAAGGCATGACTCAAACCGAAGTGTTCGAGGTCCTCAAGGCAAAGGGTCAAGTCACACCCGTGCAAGGGTACCAACCCAAGACGATCAACCCCAATCATGCTCACCACAAATATTGTGGCTACCACCAATATAGTGGCCACACCACCGAGGATTGCTTCGTTCTCCGCAATGTCATTCAAGATCTCATAGATAAGAAAGAATTTGTAGTGACTAATGACGAGCATGTCAATGTAATAGAGATAGGAGAACTCGAGGGGACCACCCATTCAATCCCAATTGTGAATGGGGGCCCCAATGTTATGAATAAACTTGACAATTCTTGTTATGTAGTGACTTACGATGAGGTAATGAGGGAAGTACTAGAGAATAGGAAAAAGAAGCAAGATGGGAACGTCAACATGCTAACTCGATCCGGTCGAGTCATAGCAAGCAACCCTTCCACTTCCGCACCGAGCTCCTCTTCTCAAAGGCCGCAAGCTCACAACACTCCCGAAGATCCTCTACTTGTCCAACTCAAGAAAACTCAAGCCAACATCTCTATTTGGGACCTCATTGCATCCTCAAAGAAACACCGAGATCTTGTCATCCGCAATCTCGATGATACATCAGTTTCTCCCGATACTACTCCCGAGGACCTCACGGCAATGATTGGTCACATTCATTTTGGCAACGTCATCACCTTTGCCGATATGGACCTTCCACCGTTTGGTTCCGACCACAACGAAGCTATTTACCTCAAGGTACGAGCAAGGGGAGGCCCGTCTCAAGAGTCTTAGTGGACGGTGGTTCCGCACTCAATCTCATGCCTGGTAGAATCATGGGCATACTGGGGCTTAAGGATTCTGATTTGAAGCCTTCTACTCAAGTAATCCGAGGTTATGACAGCACCACCCGTACAGTCATGGGTATGATCGAAATAGACATTGAGTTTGGGAGCATGGTCATGTCCGTTCCATTCCAAGTGCTTGATATCCCGGCCTCGTTCAACTTACTGTTGGTCGACCATGGATTCACAGTGCTAATGCCGTACCGTCAACTCTCCACCAATGTGTCAAGATCCGAAATGGTGATGAAATAGTGACCGTAATGACTGAAAACATCACTATCCACAGAAAAGGTGAGCCCGTCCACCAAGTTCAGCATGGTCTACCAGACTCCACTCTCTCCGGCGTCTCAATCAACGCCATTGACAAAGAAAGGGGAAACGGATCATGGACCCCCAGCAATCACAAGTCCTCCGCATGATGAGGAATATGGACTACTTCCCTGGTTTAGGCTTAGGGAAATATCAGCAAGGAATCCTACATCCCGTGCAAGTCCCATTTGTCAAGAACACCTTCGGTTTGGGGTATGAGCCTTCCAAAGAAGACTTGAAACAAGAACAAGCGATCAAGAACGAAAAGGCCCGAGCTCGTAAAGAAGGCCGTAGGTATGAAGTCCCTAATCTAAGGCCTTATCGCAAGACGTTGAATGGTTATTTTGTCCGCCAAGGGGAAGACGTTCCATACATGATCTTTCCCGAGCCGTGGGTTAACAATAAAGGTGTCAAAAAGCCCGGCCTCGAAATCTTCTCCGATTGTGAGGTCCAGATATCCGACAGAGAACCAACTCCCATGTCGCCCCGTGAATGGTGGGGGAGGAAGATGACTATAGAGTCCGAGACAGAAATCACCGTGGGGGAAGAACTGACAGATTTAGCCTCCATGTTTGAAGAGCTCGCCATGATGAATAAATGCCAGGTTAACGCCATCCATGACACCGTCATCATGAAAGAAACTATCAGTGAGATCCTGCCAAGCTCCGAGCCTATCAACAATTGGTACTCAACAAAAGGGCCCGTGGTATCCGAGGAATTCTTAGTCCAAGAAATGGGTTGCATACCCCGCACAGCAATAAAGGAAGAGCAGCTCACACTTACTTTCGAGTCCGAGAGTGTCTCTAATACCCTCACCCAAGAGGATTTGGAGGCCATAGCCGAGCGTGTGTTTCCTTTCTTTGCTAATGAAAAATTTGATATTTCTGAGTACCCTGAGATTGCAAACATCATAAATGATGAATTAACTAATAATGAACTTAACGAACAAGTTAATAACGATTCAAATTATGATGAAATAGACCACGAAAACACAACATACTTAAATGAACTTGCTCAACAAGTCCGTAGTCGTGGCGAGAATGGTCCAAAGGCTGACGAAGAATTGCATGTTGTTAATCTGGGTACCCAAGAAGAGCCAAAAGAAACTAAGATTGGAAGCTTCTTCAAGGGGGACGACAAAGACAGATTGACTACACTACTACGGGAGTTCGTGGATGTGTTCGCATGGTCATACAAAGACATGCCGGGTTTGGACAGAAAGGTAGCGGAGCACAGGATTCCGATCAGAGAAGATACCAGGCCAGTAAAGCAGAAGCTCAGAAAGATCAAGCCAGAATGGTCTCTGCAGGTCAAAGAAGAGATTGAGAAGCTCCTCAGTATGGGTTTCATCAAGGTTATCTAGTATCCGACATGGTTAGCCAACATTGTGACAGTCAGGAAGGCGAACGGCAAGGTTCGAGTTTGTGTAGACTTCCGGGATTTAAACAAAGCTTCCCCAAAGGATGATTTTCCACTCCCTAATATCGACATGCTAGTCGACTCCACTGCTGCCTACGAGGTTCGCTCATTCGTGGATGGGTTCGCTGGGTACAATCAGATTCTTATGGCCGAGGAAGATCAACATAAGACAGCCTTCACATCACCGTGGGGTACTTTTTGCTACACAGTCATGCCATTTGGGTTAAGAAATGCTGGGGCTTCCTACCAAAGAGCCGTGACAGACTTGTTCCACGATATGATTCACAAAGAAATCGAGGTCTATGTGGACGACATGATCATTCACTCCAAAGGAACCGATGGTCAACACCTAATCGATCTCCGCAAGTTCTTCGAAAGGCTTCGTCAACACAAGATGAGGCTCAACCCTGCAAAGTGCACATTCGGGGTTATCCGAGGCAAAGTTCTTGGTTATATGGTCACTGAAAGGGGAATCGAAGTAGACCCCTCCAAAATCAAGGCAATCATTGACATGCCTCCTCCAAAGACGCAGAAAGAGATTAAAGGTTTCATGGGAAGACTACAATACATCAGTCGGTTTGTGCACCAACTCACTTCCATGTGCGAGCCAATCTTCAAGCTACTCAAGAAGAATGTGGCTCTAGAATGGACCGACGCGTGCCAAGAAGCCTTCGATCAAGTAAAGCATTACTTGACGTGCCCTCCTGTTCTAGTTCCGCCACACAAGGAGAAACCTCTATTGCTTTATCTCACTGTCAATGATGAAGCCCTAGGGGCTATGTTAGCACAAGAGAAACAAGAGTCCACAAAGGAGAACGCCATTTATTTTGTCAGTCGCTGATTCCAAGGAGGCGAAAAGAACTACTCCGTCTTAGAAAAGTCATGTGCAGCATTGGTTTGGGTCACTCAAAAGCTCAAACACTATATGGAAGCCTTTCTGATCAAGCTAGTAGCAAAAGTGGACCCGCTCCGCTACATCTTCGAGAAGCCTTTCATGTCAACAAGAATAGACAAATGGTACTTCATGCTCGCCGGCTATGATATCACTTACGTCACACTAAAATCCGTCAGGGGGAAAGTGTTCAGTGACCAACTTGCCGAATTCCCGTGTGACGAAGTGAAGGGGGAAGATGTACAGTTCCCCGACGAGCATTTAATTTGTACTGCAACCGAGGAAGACAAGTGGCAACTTTTTTTCGATGGCGCCGCCAATAAACACGGTTTTGGTATAGGGGTATTGCTTGTCGATCCAAAAGACATCTACACTCCTATTGCCATACGCCTGGAATTCGAAGCTACCAACAACATTGCCGAGTACGAAGCATGCATAGCAGGGCTCGAAGCAGCTCTCGAAAGAAACGTCACGGAACTAGAAGTGTTCGGCGACTCTTTGCTCCTTATCATTCAGCAATCGGGTAAATGGCGAACCCAAGACCCGACTCTCCAACAGTATGGTCAGCACCTTGAATAACTGGTTGAACAATTCCAAGAGATCACTTTCAACTACCTGCCAAGGGATAAGAATCGTTTCGCTGATGCACTGGCCACTATAGCTTCATTAGTTGAAATGCCCAAAGGGAAAATGGTGAAGCCTTTCAAAATTGCTCAAAGGAACAGTCCGGCATATTGCATGAGTATCGAGATTAACGAGATGCAAACAAACTCTCCGTGGTATTCGGATATCATGAACTTCCTCAAAGAAGGCACGTATCCCGAGAATAGCAATAAGAAGTCTCAAGCAGCTCTGCAAAGGATAGCCTCTCGGTACGTACTGATTGGGGACCGAGTCTATAAAAGGCACCACGACGGGATCAATCTCTTATGCGCCAATGAGACCGAAGCTCAAGAGATAATGTGTGAAGTGCACGAAGGAGAATGTGGACCCCACATGAATGGGTTTATGCTAGTCAAGAACATACTTCGCATTGGTTACTATTGGAGCACTATGGAACGAGACTGTATCGAGAAAGTCAAAAGGTGTGCCAAGTGCCAATTCCACGCTAATCTGCAACATGCTCCACCCTCACAACTTTACAACATGGTCACACCTTGGCCTTTCTCTTGTTGGGGAATAGACATCATCGGTAAAGTTCATCCTGCCGGAAGCAATGGGCAGTCATTCATCCTAGTGGCGGTCGACTACTTCACGAAGTGGGTTGAAGCACAAGCCTATCGGACCCTCAACGCCAAGAAAGTGGCCGAATTTGTAAAAATTAATATCATGTGCCGATACGGCGTGCCTCATGAAATCATTTCCGACAACGGCTCTCACTTCGAGAAGGAAATGGATGCACTTTTGGTAGAATACAAGATCACCAAGCACAAGTCATCTCCTTACCGGCCCCAAGCAAATGGCGCAGTCGAAGCAGCAAATAAGACCATCGAGACCATCGTCAAGAAAATGGCCTCAACAGGAAGGGATTGGCCCGAGAAGCTACCATTAGCATTGTGGGGCTACCGCACATCAATACGATCCGCAACAGGAGAAACTCCTTATGCATTGGTCTATGGTTCTGAAGCCGTACTCCCTATCGAACTTGAAGTCCCATCTCTACGGGTCCTCCTCGAGAATCAAGTCAACGAGGTCGACTGGATGCAAAGTCGATATGAACAACTAGCCTTGCTCGACGAGAAAAGGTTAAGAGCACTCGAACGCACAAGGGCGTATCAGCAAAGGATGGCAAGAGCTTTCAACAAAAAGGTGAAGCCTCGAAACATCAATGTGGGAGATTTGGTTTTAAGACAACATCCTCCTAATGCCATGAATCCCCTGGGGAAATGGGGACCCCGATGGATCGGTCCGTACGTGGTCAAAAAGATACTAAGCGGTGGTGCAGTCCGGCTCGTGGATTTAGATGGTGACCAGCTGCCAAAGGAGGTCAACCTCGACAAGCTCAAGAGGTTCTACGCTTAATAAACAAAGACCATAACAAAAAAAAAAAAAAAAAATCGCTCGCTAGGTTGAAAACCCGCAAGGGCGGCCTAGGCAAAAATTAGAGCACGTGCAAAAAAGAACCCGCTAGATTGAAAACCCGAAAGGGCGGTCTAGGCAAAAAACAGGGTGCACAACAAAAAAAAAAAAAAAAAAAAAAAAAAAAAAAAAAATGGTCTTTGTTTGTTTGAACTACGAAGACCTGAGCCTCCCAACTGGAGGAACGTAGGCAACCTTCGGGTGCGGTCTAAAACATATCAAAAATACCCAATTCACTTCAAATAACAAAATGCGATTTTTATTCATCCAATGAATTATTCAAACCATTACAACGGATTTATTGAGCAACAAAAGACATCAAAATATTAAATCCTAAAACAAAGTGGTCTAATTGCAATCTCTTAGGGTACTAAGAAAAATCCAATTTTCTCTTAGCTTTCAAAGGACCACCCGATCGTCTCTCAATCCTTTTCTTCTTGCGTAACGGAGGAGCACTAATACGCACCGAAACCTTCTGTGTTGCAACACGTCTCCTAGCATAAAAGTCATCCAAAGGAGTACCGAAAGGGTCAGCGAGAATGTTACTCGAATCAGCAGCAGCCTCCCTATATCTCAAAGTGCTGCTAGGCTCAAAACCCTGTCCCAACAACTCAGCACGAAGCACATCAACCCAAGTGGTGCCACGGTAAAGGGTGCCAAATAAATAGTCCAAGTAGCTCTCGGGAAGGAAGACACTCCCCCGATACAGAGGAGCGAAAGCCCAATGATTGCGGTCATCTCCCCAAGCCGACTGAAGCTCACTCGAGAAGCCAGGACCCATGTAAGCAACTGGACGAAGCATTCCATCCCTCGGAAAAGGAATTGTCTGTTGACGACCGAACTGCCGCAGAACCCGCTCTGGCTGGTAAAACGAAGAATCTCTCAAACCGGGTACAACCACGTGCTGAAAACCAAGAGTCCATTCCACAAAAGGACGAAGACCCCAAGAAGGAGGACACCACTCAACATCAATGGTCACCCTAGAGGCAAAGAATTTCTTCCAATCATCTTCAGATAAATCCCGGATCAACAACTTCCTCCTATGAACGGCAAAAGTAGACAAATCACCATCCGGAGAATAAATCTTGAAGTGTTCTCGGAGCCATATGGTCAAGAGCAAAGGGCTTCCCCGACACATCTTGCCCGTCCTACGTAACTCATCAAGGCCGTGCAACGTCTCCCCTACAATAAGAGGGATTACACTAAATTGCTGCTCCTTAGCTTGCAAAATAATCTCAGCCAACTGCACGTCCGCAGTCCCGAAAGGTGTAACAAACAGTACTTCGCTGAAGAGACAAACGGCCATGGCATTTCTTTTGAAAGATTGAACCATCGGGTCCTCCGAGTGTAAACTGAAGAACATCGGCAACTCAGTTATGTCAATCACGGTACCATGCAACATCTTCCTCACGTCCTCAACAGGGAGATTCAGTAACCCAACCCAAGAGTCGATGGCACCACGGTGATATTTAGGGATGGCAATCCGACCGGCCAAAGGCATGCCAAGGATGGCCCCGAAATCGTCAACAGTCGGCACCATTTCATTAGCTGAAAGGTTGAAGGTATGGCTGTCGCAATCCCAGAAAGCCGCGGCAGCTCTCAAAAAATCCCAATCCGGCTTCAACGTCCGCAAGGTGAAAACAATTCGGAACCCGAAATCTTTAATGAAGGCCTTCTTGGGATGGGTCTTGAAAGAATACACAAAAGTGCCCAAATCCTTTTCATACGCACTAACGACCTTGGCATCAAGGGCAAAAGAATTGGAAACCATGGAAAATGTTGATCACAAGCGAAGTTAAGCAATAATATGATGTTCAAAAATGGCAGAAAGGAGCTGTGAGAATCAAGTGGTCGAACAGAAGATGATATTATAGCTGTTGGGGGCTCTTTTGATCAGCCAATGTCAAGCCCGGAATTCCGCCTCCCAGACGCGCGCGCCACCCGCCAGCAGTCTGAAGTACGCGCGCGTCCCAATCCTACATAGGAGGGCGCGCGCGTCCCAGGTCTAAATCGCTTCAAGAAAAGGGCCTTGTCAGAGATCTCCAGCCTAAATCAAGACACTGTCCCGATCCTCGGACACCCAGTTGGGCACACCTATTTCTGGTCCGCCCTTAAGGCATGTCAAAAATCGAAAGTAGGATAGAAACTCCCACTCAAAAGTAGGCTGTCCTCTTCAAAATTCCGAACTCCCTAAGTTCTGTCATGGGTGCCACACCCCCCTCAAGAGTCAATCTCAACACTTCATCCCCAGCAGGAACATTTTTTTGGTCGCGGTCAACTATGCCCGTACCCCGCAATTCAAAAGTCAAGTGTGACTCCAAACGGCACGAGACTTCAAAGCAATATTTCATCAAACGGATTCACTAACGGATTCGTCAATAAGGGTTCACCAACGGACTCATCCAAGGGATTCACTAACGGATTCATCAAACGGGTTCAGTAACGGATTCGTCAACAAGGGTTCACCAACGGACTCATCCAAGGGATTCACTAACGGATTCATCAAACGGATTCACCAACGGATTCGTCAACAAGGGTTCACCAACGGACTCATCCAAGGGATTCACTAACGGATTCATCAAACGGATTCACCAACGGATTCGTCAACAAGGGTTCACCAACGGACTCATCCAAGGGATTCACTAACGGATTCATCAAACGGATTCACCAACGGATTCGTCAACAAGGGTTCACCAACGGACTCATCCAAGGGTTCACCAACGGACTCATCCAAGGGATTCACTAACGGATTAATCAAACGGATTCACCAACGGATTCGTCAACAAGGGTTCACCAACGGACTCATCCAAGGGATTCACTAACGGATTCATCAAACGGATTCACCAACGGATTCGTCAACAAGAGTTCACCAACGGACTCATCCAAGGGATTCACTAACGGATTCGTCAAACGGATTCACCAACGGATTCGTCAATAAGGGTTCACCAACGGGCTCATCCAAGGGATTCACCAACGGACTCATCCAAGGGATTCACTAACGGATTCATCAAACGTATTCACTAACGGATTCATCAAACGGATTCACCAACGGATTCGTCAACAAGGGTTCACCAACGGACTCATCCAAGGGATTCACTAACGGATTCACCAACGGATTCGTCAACAAGGGTTCACCAACGGACTCATCCAAGGGATTCACTAACGGATTCATCAAACGGATTCACCAACGGATTCGTCAACAAGGGTTCACCAACGGACTCATCCAAGGGATTCACTAACGGATTCATCAAACGGATTCACCAACGGATTCGTCAACAAGGGTTCACCAACGGACTCATCCAAGGGATTCACTAACGGATTCATCAAACGGATTCACCAACGGATTCGTCAACAAGGGTTCACCAACGGACTCATCCAAGGGATTCACTAACGGATTCATCAAACGGATTCACTAACGGATTCGTCAACAAGGGTTCACCAACGGACTCATCCAAGGGATTCACCAACGGATTCGTCAACAAGGGTTCACCAACGGACTCATCCAAGGGATTCAATAACGGATTCATCAAAAGGTTCACTAACGGCCTCATTCAAAACATTCAGCCGGCAGGTTCACCTAACGGATCATGCCACCCCCTTTATCAACAAAAGCCGCTCACACAGGGAGCGCACCACTATCTCTCGCAATTTCAAATTCCTGCTTTCATCGAGTCTTTGCCTTTTCTTGGTGATGTCCTCGGCGGGTGTTTTTAACTTTCGTCGATGCATTTTGCTTTGCAATCCACGTCGCCGAGGGGCTCTGTAGACACCCCACCTTGGACCGCTCACCCCGATTGCACATTTGATTTTGTGTTTCTCCCCATTTTAAGTGTTTCTCGTTAGTTTCTGTCACTTCCGTTAAGTTCCTGAATGACTTCGTTAAGTCCAGGGACTAAACTGAATGACAGGGCTGACTTTCTAGTCCATTCTGTCAAAATTGCCTTCTCTGAGTCGCGCGCCTCCGACAGGAGGAGCCAGGCGCGCGGGGCTCCCGCCCCCAAAGCAGGAAGCGCGCGCCTCTGGGCGTCAGTTACAGATTTCTGGCCAGGATTCCCTCCCTTGCTCAATTTACAAGATTTTGCCCGGGAAGGATTTCTTGGTGACTGAGTTTTGGCACCAAAAACACTCCTCTTTCACCTATAAAAACCTCTCTTTACCTCCATTTTCAAGGATCGAAAAATCATCGAAAACTTAGACCAAAGATTGAACTTACAAAAACTATACCAAAATCACTTTCTAAAAGATCTCCAAGGATTCCATCAAGCAATACTTGAAGGTCTTCAAATTGTAGGTAAAAGTCCATCTTTTCCTTTCTTTTCTACTTCATCTCATCTCTCTCTTTTACTTTAATCAAATGTGCAATCACCCAAATCATTTTGGGACATAACTCTAATGATCACCTCATCTCATTGAGGTTGGTTAAGGAGTCATCTCCTACATTCCAAATCCTATTTTAAATCCCCCCTTTTTATGACTTAAAGAAGAAGAAGAAGAACATTTTCATCCATGTAGATTTTGATCAAGCAAGACCAACTTTAGTTGGGCGAGATGGGTGTTTCGGTACTTCCCATCTCGTAATCTAACCCCCGAACCTCAAAACAAAGAATCTCTGTTTTCGTAATCAAACTTAGGCTACAATCTATAGGTTTTTATTATGTTCCTCAAAACATAGGTGGCGACTCTAAAAACAAGTTAGACATCCTAGGATAACACACGCGCTCTAGCCTAAGGCCGTGGTTTCCCCGGGGTATCTACAGGATTAATTGGGTATTAATGAACATCTTATGGTGTCTTTTGGATTGGATCATCTTTGTGATGAGTTTTGTGTGGTTTCCTACTTTGGAATCATGCCCCGGTTGTTGTTTAAGCAAGTATTTATTACTATGCTCTTGTTTAAAGTCCAGCTGGTACTTGTTGTGGTGTCGGGCAGTGGTAGGGATTATAATGGCACATGAGCCAAGTTCATTGTAAGGCTTCTACCATTGGTTTCCCATTTTTAACCCCCTTCCTTGGGCCACGGATTGGGTTTGGGCTAGCTCTCCTTTGTGTGAGTTTAATCACCGTTTAGGTTATGACTTTATGTCATTTTCCCCCCATTGTTGTTGTTGTTGTTATTGTTTGGTTTCGGAACCGGCTTCAGCCCTTTGGTGCTGCTCAGTTGATATCTCTCAGATGGTTATATGTTTGATTCGAGAACCTTGTCTCAGTATCCACGTATGAGTGTTTATTTCTGCCTTATGTGTGGTATGATGAGTTCGATTTGCCTCTCATGTTATGTGCTAAATGAATGTTTATTGACATTGTTCAATTATGAGTATCATTTCAGCATGTAGCGTAGTTGCATTTTAGTAGCTTACTGAGATTTATTCTTACCCCGTTCCTTTCAATGTTGTTTTCCTTAGATAAAGGATAGCCCAGGGGATGGGTCACTTACACAAGGGAGGACGTCGTGGTGGTTTTGGTAAGAATTTTGGGACAAGTGTTTGTAAAGGCTATATTATGTAAATGTATAACCTTTGGGGTAGAGTACTCGAGACTTTATCCGTGTATCACCTATTTTGTTAAAGTGTGGTAATTGTACATTTGTATAAGAGTTTGTAAGCCTTCGGGCTAAGTACTTTCATTTGTGAAAGTTGTTTGGAAAGTTGTTTGAAAGTTAAATGGAAGTCTTTGAACTTCGAGTGTGGATTTTGTTAAACATTATGAAAGTATATTCCGAAAAATTTTCTAAAAGTGTTTTATGACGTCTTCCGTGCATGTCCTGAACGTGGGACCAAGTAGGACCACGGGCTAGCGCGCGACAGTTGGTATCAGAGCTAGGTTGTAGATGGTCTATAATGACTAAGTGACCTAGGAGGGTAGTTGTGTATAGGGTGAGTAACGTTGAGAGTTTTATGCAGGTACTTATTGAAAATGGTTGGGACAGAAAGAGATCAGTCAGGACCTTCAAGGAAAGGGAATGTTTGAAGCAGCCATGAAAACCTTAAATGATTAAAGACAAGGAGAAGATCAAGTACCTCCGAGATATGGGTTAGAACAGTTCTTAAAGATGAAACCAATAGGCTATGATTGAGAACCAGATGTGGCTAAAGTAGAAAGGTTGATTGAATCGATGGAAAATTTTCTGAAGAAGTTCAAGGAACATTTTATTCCCCGGGTGGATCAAGACAAGAAAGAAATGGAGTTTCTCAACTTGGAGCAAAATGCTATGTCTATGGCTCAGTATACATCTAAATTCACAGAGTTATCCAGGTACTATACTTATCTAGTTACAACTGAGGAGAGGAAGGCAATGCGATTTGTGAGAGGATTGAGAATTGTGGTTCGAACTCAATTAGTATCCCACAAGTTACAGGATTTTCAAGATGCAGTTGATAGGGCTTATCAAGTGGAGCATGGTATTGAAGAATATAAGAGGAAAGTTGAACTATCAGGTGCGGGAAGGCAAGGAAGACCTCAACCATAACATGGTGACAATCGAGGAGGTCAGGGAACATTATTACAAAACAAAGGACAACCTCAGGGGCAATCAATTGCCAACAATCAAGGTAACACTTTGGGAAATCAAAGTAGAAGAAGTTGGGTAAGTGTTTGAATTGTGGTCAGTTTGATCATTTTCAAAGGGATTGCCCTAGAATCAGGAATGTATCATTTGGGGGTGGAGCTGGATCATCACAGGGTCAGAAGAGGGATGCCTCGGGAAAGCCTGAGGTGCAGGGTCGTGTTTTGCTACTAATCAACAATAGGCTTCAGATTTTTCTGACGTGATAGGATGTATAATTTTTATGTCTAGTTTGAGGGAACGAGCACTTATAGACCCCGGCTCATTGCATTTATATGTGTCTGTACATTTTTACATCTCAGTTATATTTGTCTCCTAAGTCTCTACCTTATGTGTTAGAGGTGTCCACTCCTATGGGGGAGTGTTTTGCAACTGATAGAGTGTTTCATACTTGTAATGTGCATATTGTTAAAGAGTTTCCTGATATATTTTCAACTGAGTATTCTATGCCTCCCGATAGGGAAATTGAGTTCTGTATTGATTTACTTCCAGGTACTACCCTGTTGTTTGAGGTACCTTACAGAATGGCTTCATCTGAATTGAAAGAATTGAAAGTTCAATTGCAAGAGTTACTTGATAGTGGTTTTATCCAACTCAGTGTATCACCGTAGGGAGCTTCTGTGTTGTTTGTAAAGCACAAATATCCATTGCCTCACATTGATGATTTATTTGATCAACTTCAAGGGTCTGTTGTCTTTTCGAAGTTTGATATTGAGGAGTGGTTATCATCAGTTGCAGATTTATTCTGAAGACATCCCTAAGACTACTTTTCGTAGTAGGTATGGTCATTATGAGTTTCTTGTCATCCCTTTCGGGTTAACAAATGCTCCAGCTGTTTTCATGGATATGATGAATCGGGTTTTCAAACCTTATCTTGATACATTTGTGGTTGTCTTTGATATCCTTGCTTATTCTAAATCTCGAGAGGAGCATGAACAACATTTGCGAATGGTTTTGTCTGTGTTCCAAGGGAAACAGTTAATTGCGAAATTTTCTGGGTTTAGCGGAGTATTATCGAAGATTTATTGAGGGGTTTTCCAAGATTGCTACACCATTCACTCAGTGGACTTAAAAGAATGTACCATATATGTGGGATGAAAAATGTGAAGTCAGTTTTGAGGAATTAAAGAAGAGATTGACCACTGTACTTATTCTTGCGTTACTTAATGGGAATGATGATTTGGTTATTCATAGTGATGCTTCGAGGAAGTTAACTCCTTGCGAACAGAACTATCCGATCTATGCCCTGGAACTTACTGCGATTGTTTTTGCGTTACATAAGTGGAAACATTATCTTTATGGAACAATATTTGAGATTTTTACAAATTATAAGAGTTGAGATATCTTTTCTCCTAGAAAGAGTTGCACAACCGACAGCGTAGGTGTATGGAACTTTTGAAGGATTGGTGTCCTTATGAATTGAGACATGGAGTTATGTTTGCGAATAATAGAGTATTGCCAACTTTAATTCAACAGATAAAAGATGCTTAGAAGGATGACACCGAGTTGAAAAAATTAGTGGATAAAATCGAGGATAGAAAATTTAAAGATTTCTCTCATAGTCCTGAAGGAGTATTAACTTATAGAGGACGGCTATGTGTACCAACATTGATGGAATTAAACGCCAAGTTCTTGATGAGGGCCACAAATCTAAGTATATTATTCATCCCTAGAGTACCAAGATGTATCAGAATTTGAAACAATATTTTAAGTGGAATAATATGAAATGAGAAATAGCGGATTACGTATCAAAGTGTTTGATTTATCAACAGGTTAAAGCTGAACATCAAAAACTCGCAGGTTTACTTCATCCTCTAGAGATAATTGTAACGACCCCAAAACCCGTCCCTATTTATTTTATATTTTTTGGGGATTTTAATTTGAACTTATATGTGCATTTTATGTGTTGCATCATATTTTATGACTTGCACATATAGTTTGATTAATTGTGTTATTTACTTAGCTAGTAGTAATAATGGTTAAGGGAGTTAAATGAATAAGTTGAAACCTTAGGGTCCTTATTGAAAATATAAGTTCAGGGGTTTAAGTGTTGAAAATGAAACTAGAGTGACCAAACTATAATTTTGGGGCAAAAATATTTTATAACTTATGCTTATCCCTCCCTCACTCATTCTCTGCGTCACACACACACACACACACACTAAAATTTCCCTAATTTTCTACTCTCTCTGTATCTATGAAAAAGAAGGTAAGTTCATTTCATTTTGATTTTATTTCTTTTTAATTACTTATCCGTTTTAAAAATTAATTATATAAAAATGATCAGGGCGTTGAATAGGTCATTTCTACCCGATCAAATATTATTTTCTCGATACTTTTCCGGAAATAGGTAAGTTACTAATTCCCCTTTAAATGTTAAAATGGTCATATTTGTTATACTTGATACTTGTAAGTATTAATTTTGTGATTTGGATGAATTTGGTGATACTTGTAATTTTGGGACAAAGGGAGTATTTGGAAATTTGGTTTTGAAATGGTAAAGGAAGTATAAGTGTGTTCCTAAGTGTGTTTCCTGGGTTTCTTTGGTTAAGGTTTATGTAAGAGGTAAGGTGTGTGTTAATACTTTTGGGACGGAAGGAGTATGTAAAGAACTAGGTTCAGTTTTGGCCCAAATCGGGTATCGAGCGCCCGCCTGGTGGGCATCGAGCGCCCGCCCGCTAGCCGTTGGAGCGCCCGCGTGCGCATGAGTGGAGCGCCCGCTTACCTTTGTTTCATGACCAAAATCCGTGTTGACCTGGAGCGCCCGCTTGGTACATTCCGAGCGCCCGCCTGGTCAGTGGTCGAGCGCCCGCCCGATCTAGTATGAGCGCCCGCTCGCCCCTATTTTCAGAAATCTTCCTTTTGTTTGATTAAGACTATGATGTATTCTTAGTCTAGGTTTTGGGTACCATTCTAGTTAACTTAAATGGTCATTGTGGAACACTCTAGTGTTTGAAATTGGTTCCTTTGTGAACAAATTTGTTGTGGAATTTGACTAAAAGTTAATTGGATATTGTTGAACATCTTTTGATGTGTTTTGGATTGGTTCATCTTTGTGATGAGTTTTGTGTGGTTCCCTACTTTGGAATCATGCCCCGGTTGTTGTTTAAACAAGTATTTATTACTATGCTCGTGTTAAAGTCCAGCTGGTACTTGTTGTGGAATCGGGCAGTGGTAGGGATTATAAGGCACACGAGCCAAGTTCATTGTAAGGCTTCTACCATTGGTTTTCCATTTTTTAACCCCCTTCCTTGGGCCACGGATTGGGTTTGGGCTAGCTCTCCTTTGTGTGAGTTTAGTCACCGTTTGGGTTATGATTTTGTGTCATTTTCTCCCCGTTGTTGTTGTTGTTGTTGTTGTTGTTATTGTTTGGTTCCGGAACCGGCTTCAGCCCTTTGGTGCTGCTCAGTTGATACCTCTCAGATGGTTATGTTTGATTCGAGAACCTTGGCTCAGTATCCACTTATGAGTGTTTATTTCCGCCTTATGTGTGGTATGATGAGTTGGATTTGCCTCTCATGTTATGTGATATGTGAATGCTTATTGACATTGTTCAATTATGAGTATCATTTCAGCATGTAACGTAGTTGCATTTTAGTAGCTTACTGAGATTTATTCTCACCCCGTTCCTTTATTGTTGTTTTCCTTAGATAAAGGCGAGCCAAGGGGATAGGTCACTTCACAAGGGAGGACGTCGGGTTGATAATCCATTTTGGAAAGTAAGTATGGTTTAAAGGTTACATTATATAAATGTATAACCTTTGGGGTAGTGTACCTGAGACTTTATCCGTGTATCACCTATTTTGTTAAAGTGTGGTGATTGTACATTTGTATAAGAGTTTGTAAGCCTTCGGGCTAAGTACTTTCGTTTGTGAAAGTTGTTTGTAAAGTTGTTTGAAAGTTAAATGGAAGTCTTTGAACTTCGAGTGTGGATTTTGTTAAACTTTATGAAAGTATATTTCGAAAAATTTTCTAAAAGTGTTTTATGACGTCTTCCGTGCGTGTCCTGAACGTGGGGCCAAGTAGGACCACGGGTTGGGGCGCGACATACTTGAGTGGAAATGGGATTATGTCACGGTGGATTTTGTGTCAGGGTTACCTCGTACTTGAAGAAAGCATGATGCAGTTTTGTTAAATCGTGGATAGATTGACAAACCCGCTCACTTTCTACCTATTGAGATTGCTATTCGATGGAAAAGTCATAATGGGCCTTTTGAAATTATAGAAAAAGTTGGAAATCTTGCGTACCATCTTGCGTTGCCATCTTCTTTGGGTAAATTCATAACGTGTTTCATATCTCCGTGCTTTGCAAAAATTTGTATGATCCATCTATTATGTTATTAGAGATACCAGAGGATCTAGAACCGATATCTCTTATATAGAGCAACCAATTCGAGTGATTGATACCAAAGTTCAAGAGTTGAGAAACAAGAGTATTCCGCTTGTTAGAATGGTATGAAGGAATCGCAATATTAAGAGACAACTTGGGAACTGATTTGGTAAGTAACCCTAAAATTCTGGACGAATTTTCTTTAAGGGGGAGTGATTGTAACGACCCCAAAACCCGTCCCTATTTATTTAATATTTTGGGGATTTTAATTTGAACATATATGTGCATTTTATGTGTTGCATCATATTTTATGACTTGCACATATAGTTTGATTAATTGTGTTATTTACTTAGTTAGTAGTAATAATGATTAATGGAGTTAAATAATTAAGTTGAAACCTTAGGGTCCTTATTGGAAATATAAGTTCAGGGGTTTAAGTGTTGAAAATGAAACTAGAGTGACCAAAGTACAATTTTGGGGCAAAAATCTTTTATAACTTATTATGCTTATCCCTCCCTCACTCACTCTCTGCGTCACACACACACACTAAAATTTCCCTAATTTTCTACTCTCTCTGTATCCATGGAAAAGAAGGTAAGTTCATTTCATTTTGATTTTATTTCTTTTTAATTACTTATCCGTTTTAAAAATTAATTATATAAAAATGATCAGGGCGTTGAATAGGTCATTTCTACCCGATCAAATATTATTTTCTCGATACTTTTCCGGAAATAGGTAAGTTACTAATTCCCCTATAAATGTTAAAATGGTCATATATGTTATACTTGATACTTGTAAGTGTTAATTTTGTGATTTGGATGAATTTGGTGATACTTGTAATTTTGTGACAAAGGGAGTACTTGGAAAGTTGGTTTTGAAATGGTAAAGGAAGTATAAGTGTGTTCCTAAGTGTGTTTCATGGGTTTCTTTGGTTAAGGTTTATGTAAGAGGTAAGGTGTGTGTTAGTACTTTTGGGACGGAAGGAGTATGTAAAGAACCAGGTTCAGTTTTGGCCCAAATCGGGTATCGAGCGCCCGCCTGGTGGGCATCGAGCGCCCGCCCACTAGCCGTTGGAGCGCTCGCGCGCGCATGAGTGGAGCGCCCGCTTACCTTTTGTTTCATGACCAAAATCAATGTTGACCTGGAGCGCCCGCTTGGTACTTTCCGAGCGCCCGCCTGGTCAGTGGTCGAGCGCCCACCCGATCTAGTATGAGCGCCCGCTCGCCCCTATTTTCAGAAATCTTCCTTTGGTTTGATTAAGACTAGGATGTATTCTTAGTCTAGGTTTTGGGTACTACTCTAGTTGACTTAAATGGTCATGGTGGAACACTTTAGTGTTTGAAATTGGTTCCTTTGTGAAGAAATGTGTTATGGAATGTGAATAAGGATTAATTGGGTATTAATGAACATCTTATGGTGTGTTTTGGATTGGTTCATCTTTATGATGAGTTTTGTGTGGTTCCCTACTTTGGAATCATGCCCCGGTTGTTGTTTGAGCAAGTATTTATTACTATGCTCGTGTTTAAAGTCCAGCTGGTACTTTTTGTGGTGTCGGGCAGTGGTAGGGATTATAATGGCACACGAGCCAAGTTCATTGTAAGGCTTCTACCATTGGTTTCCCATTTTTAACCCCCTTCCTTGTGCCACGGATTGGGTTTGGGATAGCTCTCCTTTTTGTGAGTTTAGTCACCGTTTGGGTTATGACTTTGGTCATTTTCCCCCCGTTGTTGTTGTTGTTGTTGTTGTTATTGTTTGGTTCCGGAACCGGCTTCAGCCCTTTGGTGCTGCTCAGTTGATATCTCTCAGATGGTTATATGTTTGATTCAAGAACCTTAGCTCAGTATCCATGTATGAGTGTTTATTTCCGCCTTATGTGTGGTATGATGAGTTGGCTTTGCCTCTCATGTTAGTGCTAAATGAATGTTTATTGACATTGTTCAATTATGAGTATCATTTCAGCATGTAACGTAGTTGCATGTTAGTAGCTTACTAAGATTTATTTCACCCGTTCTTTCAATGTTGTTTCCTTAGATAATGGAGAGCCCAGGGGATAGGTCACTTACACAAGGGAGGACGTCGTGGTGGTTTTGGTAAGAATTTTGGGACAAGTGTTTGTAAAGGCTACATTATGTAAATGTATAACCTTTGGGGTAGATTACCCGAGACTTTATACGTGTATCACCTATTTTGTTAAAGTGTGGTAATTGTACATTTGTATAAGAGTTTGTAAGCCTTCGGGCTAAGTACTTTCGTTTGTGAAAGTAGTTTGGAAAGTTGTTTGAAAGTTAAATGGAAGTCTTTGAACTTCGAGTGTGGATTTTGTTAAACTTTATGAAAGTATATTCCAAAAATTTTTCTAAAAGTGTTTTATGACGTCTTCCGTGTGTGTCCTGAACGTGGGGCCAAGTAGGACCACGGGTTGGGGCGCGACACCCTTGTTGACGAATCCGTTAGTGAATCCGCTTGATGAATCCGTTAGTGAATCCTTGAATGAGTCCGTTAGTGAACCCTGTTGACGAATCCATTAGTGAATCCGTTTGATGAATCCGTTAGTGAATCCATTGAATGAGTCCATTAGTGAACCCTTTTCGACGAATCCATTAGTGAATCCGCTTGATGAATCCGTTAGTGAATCCCTTGAATGAGTCCGTTAGTGAACCCTTGTCTACGAATCCGTTAGTGAATCCGCTTGATAAATCCGTTAGTGAATCCCTTGAATGAGTCCGTTAGTGAACCCTTGTTGACGAATCTGTTAGTGAATCCGCTTGATGAATCCGTTAGTGAATCCTTGAATGAGTCCGTTAGTGAAACCCTGTTGACGAATCTGTTAGTGAATCCGCTTGATGAATCTGTTAGTGAATCCCTTGAATGAGTCCGTTAGTGAACCCTCGTTGACGAATCCGTTAGTGAATCCGCTTGATGAATCCGTTAGTGAATCCCTTGAATGAGTCCGTTAGTGAACCCTTGTTGACAATCCGTTAGTGAATCTGCTTGATGAATCCGTAGTGAATCCCTTGAATGAGTCCGTTAGTGACCCTTGTTGACGAATCCGTTAGTGAATCCGCTGGCTGAACCCGTTTGTGAGTCCAAATGTTTGTACCTGTTATATGCATGCTTTGCAGATATATGTGCTTGTGCGAGAAAATGTGTTAAGTGTGAAATTGTGCTTGTGGTGTGATTTGAAAAGCAGAGATTTGCATGAGAGAGAGATTTTGCAAGAATGAAAAAATTTCTTTTGTGTAATATGTGATTTTTGAGGAAAGTATTAATGAATGATGTTCATACCTTCACTTACCATGGCCGCTTGATTCGGGATGGAGATGTTGTGGCTTTGATGAAGATGATGAATTGCTCTCATTTTCGATGCAGGCATGATCACTTTTGATGATGGGTTGGTCGTGCCAAAAGGCTGCCTACGTATCCCTTAAAAGGAATCAGACCAGCGTAGTTCAAGGATGATGGAGAACGTTGGGGAAGAAGCTAGGAGCAAAGCAAAATGAAGCACATACTTTTTATACAAGTAAGAAAAAGAAAAAGAAAAATCCTTTTGTCGGTTTTTTTTTTTTTTTTTTTTTTAAGATTAGAAGGAAAGGAATATGTACACATGTGAGAAAAAGATTTTTTTTAGTTCGTGGCTGAACCATTTTAATCATTGTGTGTTCGTAAAGCCAACCCAAGATCAAGTCATGTTCGGTCGAAGTTCGGATTACCTCGCTTGAATTCTGTTGTCGTTGTTGTTGCCAACGAAGATTGATGTCTAGCCCAAGAGATTTGTCGATTATGGGGCTTCAAGAGACTTTCGATGCCTAGATACCAGGGGGTTGTTGATTGTAAATCCCCTAGAACGCCTTCGATGCCAAACTTTGAGTGACTTGCATAGCCCCAAGATAAATCAGCTATTGACCCATTTAAATGAATCGCCTTTTGTTGTTGGCGTGAGTAAGCCCCAAGAGAAGATTATTGATGCCAAGCTTCGAGAGATTTCCAAGCCCTAAATGTCATGTACTTTTTGTTTGCGAGCTTCAAGATGGTGGGTTGTGAAGACATGTCGATGTAAAGCCCCAAATTATCTTGGAATCGGCTTGGCATTGAGAGCGGATGCACCGTCGGGTAGAATTCTTGATAGAGATCTTCTTCTTACTTTTACCGGGGAGATGAATAGCCTCATTGTGGTCGGTACCCAAATGGCGGAGTGCTTATATCAAAAGATGAAGTAATGTCTTGTGGTGTCGTCGAGGTCGCAAATGATAAGGTCTTGGTGTGATAAGGTCCCCAAATGGGTATGCTTGCTTGAGTCTTCTTGAGTTGAACTAAAGACGGATCTTCGGATGCAACTAGTGCTTGAGGCGTAAGAGCCACACTTTTTGCTTTTGATCTTGGAGAAGGGGGTGCTGAATTGCAGAAACATTAGGATTGGCCTAGGCATTTCCCGCTATAACCCTAGAGTTTAGCATAGTGAATCTTTTTCCTTTCTCTAAGACTTCCTTCATAATCTTGTTGTAAGTTCTAACGAGAATCATCAAATTTATTCATAACTTCGGAGTCCTCCTTTCAAACTAGAAGACCTTTGACGTGAAGTACCAAGAGACTCTTGAGGCTTGGACCACTCCCCATATTGCATTGCATCGAGTATCATTTCCCAAAAGATTGTCGAAGCCCCTTAAAAAGACTTTCGGTGCCAAATTGATAAAGGAAGCTTCAAATGTTGCACATGACTTTGCTAGGGCCACCGTTGGGGGAGGTGAAGTGAATTGCATTTTTGCTGAGGGAGCCTTTCAAACTTGAGTCTAGCCCCTAGAGTGCCATCACCGATTGTAAGTAGAGCAAGAAAGGCCTATCCTTGATTGGGGAAACATGCACAAGCACACATGACATGAAGGCTTTTCGACATTCCTCTTGGGAGACTTTGAGGATAGTTTCGCACATCTTTTTTAAGCGTAGCCCCTAGGGCTCATTAACTGTCAAATGAGGCAAAAGAAGCTCTCGTTCTTGAGTCACATAGCCCCTAGAGCGTCATCATTTGTCGAGCAAGGAAAGAGACTCGTCCTAGTGCGGGGGAACAAACATAAGAGGACATGGAAAGAGCTACTCCATTCTCGTGAAACCTTTTGACATACTTTAGGGGTACATGCTTGAAGAAGTTTGAAAACTGAATTACATGTTGTTGCTATTCACTTCCCAAACCAATTGACTCACTGGGGACTATTTATGCAACCTCGTACCCCTCAATGATGGGCTCATTCTCGGATGGACCTCGGTTACCATGGGGATTCTTTCATATGAACGCGAAAATGGATATTGCAGGAACAACCTCTCTTATGCCAATACCCCAAAACGACCTTTGATTGTGCCGTATCTTGTCGAGCCTTTTGCGATTCCCAAGTTGACTCGACAGGGAATTGACTTGCTGAGGAGATTCAATGTAGAACTTGTGTAGTTGTCTTCTTTAGAGGCCGGGATCTCCATTTATCTTTCCCTTCTCTCTCTCACTCTCTCATTTTTTTATGACACACCCTGTTTTTTGCCTAGACCGCCCTTTCAGGTTTTCAATCTAGCGGGCATCTCTTTTGCGTCTTCATTTTTTTTTACTCAATTAATGAGGAAGTGTGCATTGACTCTAGCTGAGGATGAGAGACATGTGATTTTGCGGTGGAGACCTTTTGTCACTAATGATGAGTGACATTGACTGACTAGGGAAGTGGGTCCCTAGTATGACTTCATGTATTATATTTTTGAACGACTCACGAAGGCAAGTAAGTCATTAAGAGAGAAGAGAAGGAAGCCCAATTTGATTGCAAGAAACTGGGAGCGTCGCTGAAGGAAGAAGCCCCTAGACTCGACAAGGAACGTGAAATGATTTCAAAATCTAGGAAAGTTGTTCAATCTTGAGGTGATCAATCATTGGCAAATGACTCGTACAAAGATGTCTGACAAGTTCGAGATGAAGGGCCGATCACCATAACGCACTAGGGCTAAACATATCTTCTTTCTTGCATGAGACCGACCCGTAGGTTGCGTACGTTCCTCCAGTGTAGAGCTCAGGTCACCGTAGTTCTTGTGGATGCTCCTTTCGCCGTGATGAATTGTTGCTTCGTCGGATGGTTGTCGATGTCGCTTCGTCCTTGGAAATGATATTGATCTTGTACTTCTTTGATTGAGGGTTTTTTTTTTTTTTTTTTTTTTTTTTTGTGCGCTAACTTTTGCCTAGGTTGTTTTGAAGAGTCAACCTAGCGAGATTTTTTTAATCCCCCTTTGAAACAAGTTCTTGATTTTTTTTCCATGGTTGTAGTTCCATCTTGCTTTGGCGTTTGATGTCTTGGATTTGTCGTTGATGTTGTCGCCTTCATCACGATGTTTAGCCCCTAGGCGTTCAAGTGATAGCCTCGTTCCAAAACTGTTTAGACATCTTTTCATCATTTTGCCCAAGAATTAGTTGAACACTTGGAAGAGTGTATCGAGGACAAGAACGACTTATTTGATGACTCAATGGACTCAAAATTTAACATGGGAAAAGAGAAAACATTAATGCACACTCTAGAGGACAGTTGACTTTTTTTTTTTAATCCTATTTCTAGGTAGAGGAAGAGAAACGGAGATTGCTGTCGTCGTCCTTGTCGTTGTAGTCCTTCTTGGTTGAAGCCCCTAAGTCATTCCTTGTTTCACGGTTGCTCTTCATCCACGTAAATTCCCTATTGTCGATCAAACTTGGATGACGTTTCAGAGAGAGAAGCACCCTTCGGTAGTGTGGCCGCTATGCTTGTGGTAGTTGCACCATTTATCATGTGCATGATTTTTATGTATCCCCTTCGGCTTGTATCCATCTAAAGTCTTAACCTTTCCATTTGCTACCAAGGCTTCAAATGCTTCAGCTTGGGTTACTCCTAGGAAAGGAGTGAAAATTCGGTTGTTGGCGGCACCTTTTTTACTTTGAGGGACGGGCCACTTGAGCATGTTTACCATTGACATTTGCCTTGTTGTCGGTGAATTCTTGCAAACGGGCCTTGAGTTTGGACACTTATTCCTCGTGAATCCTCCTCTCAAGAGAAAGACGGGCTTGCCACCAATCATCCTTGCAGTGGGCATCCTCGACAATTCTATCCATTTGTTCCCCCATGACTCTTATTATGTTGAAAAGCCTTTCGTTGGACACGGAAATGTTCTCACCCTTGATGTTGTTGCCGTTGGATGCCATTGGACCTATTGAAAGAGCACGGTTGATCTTAGATTGGCCCACGAACACCTTTTGAATAAAATAATTTGACCCACAAACAAAAAAAATGACTCAACCACATAGAGAATTTTTTTTTTATTATTTATTTACAAAAGTCGGAAAGACGGAGTCCTTTTTGGGGTTCCTAGAAATATAGTGGAATTGTCACACTAGTATATAGACCTTCTCGCGGTCCCATATACTCATCGGTTTCCACCACGCTTGTGATCCCTACACGTGCCGGGATTAAACTAAATTAATGTCATAAAGCATACATGCGGGGATGGAGTTTTATTTCGTCCCATAAAAACCACTTGGGACGGAGTTTTATTTTGTCCATAATAACCACTTGTTTCTTTTGGAAAACGGCATGTATGATTTGATGACATTAGTTTAGGGAAATCTCGACACATAAAAACCGACTTGGTCACGGAGTGTTAGACCCAACTAGAATTGTGTTAGCTTGTGCTCGGCTAAAGAGAGGTTTAAGGTCACCCCCGGCATGTAGTCGTGAACTACGCCACGGGTTGAGGTTACCACTTTGAGAGAGTCAAGTCGGGAGGAGCTTGAAACTCTCTAGGACGGGCTTCGACGAGTTTGGGTTAGAATTGTGCGACTCGATAGTGAGCAATTGATAAGAATTAGTGCACGTAGTGTGAGGTCAAGAAGTGACAAAACATTTTTATTTTTTATTTTTTTTTAATGAAAGAAAAAAAAAACAAATAAACACAAATGTACAACTTTCGAATCACCCGTATGACCGATAAAATAAACAGAAAATAAAATCATTCATGTGCAAGCCCGGTGCCCACACACTATCAAAACTGTTCTGTTCTGGAAATGCACCTAGAAGCGCGCGCATTAGGCTGCCTGGGCGAAGATGCGTGCGTTAGGAGGAGGCGAGTAGAGGCGCCCGCTTCTGAGTGATAACCTGCAAATCAGTGGGTTCAAGGGATTGCCTTGACCCTAAATGAAAACTTTTTTCCCCTGCAGAATTGTTAGCACAAAAACATGGAATGGAAGGACAAGAAGAGAGGCGGGCGATTCTGGTAATTGGGGGTCGGACGCGCGCGCTTTAGGCCAAGAAGGCCAGAGGCGCGCGCTTCCAACTTTTTTTACCAAAATGCCAAAAAAAAACAGAATAAAAGAACACCAAAGACAGAAACGCAAGTTTAACCTCTAAATTCTCCCCAGCAGAGTCGCCACTGTAGATACCACGGGAAAAATCACAACTTGGCCAGAGCGGTGAATTATCCTAGGATGTCTATTTGATTTTATTTTGTAGACTCGCCACCTATGTTTTTAGAGGAACATAGAAGAAAAAACTAGAGAAATAGCCTATTTTTAATATTACGAAACTAAAGATTCGGGAGAGAAGGGTTCGGGGGTTAGGTGACGGAGTGGAAAGTACTTAAACACCCACTCTGCCCCGCTTACGCGGGGTTTGCTACTAAAGCCTAAAGGTGCTCTAATGTAAAAAGTTTCTTCAATTATTAATAGTTCTAACAATTATAATGTAAAGAAAAGGGGAATAAAAGAGAATTGTTTATTGATTTAATACTAAAGATTACATTAAGAGAAGAATGGTAAATTAAACTAGTTGAAATGTAGGGAGATAACCTTAACCAACTTTAATGTAGTAAAGTGGTCATTTAGTCATGTCCCAATTGATGGGGAT
>JAOWBW010001115.1:28825-64897 GCA_026119855.1 Campanula takesimana
TTCACAAATTTCTACACAACAATTTCTCTACAACAACTCCAAGTCAAAGTTTGAAGTCCTCTTTTCTAATGTATGCAATCTGTTGTTCAAATAGATACCTAGGTCCTAGAATTACTTAATCCCAATCATGTCTACACTTAGGGTCCCCCAATTTTATTAGAACCTTTTTAAGGTGCCCTTAGGATCCTTTGTGATCAGCACAGGTGTATTTCAACTCTTCAACAAGACAAACCAGCAAGAGGAAGCAAATCAGCAGATCAGTTAACAAAGTTGCCGATCAACTCCATGCCGATCAACTTGATACACAAGTTGCCGATCAACAACATGCCGATATAATAGACAGTCTGCACTGTCAGTCAGGTGACATCATTTCATTAAAGTCAACCTTGCTGATTGTCTCTATACTGTTTTATTATAAAGTAGTTTACCTACTCTGTAATGATTTCTACGCCGTCTGACACATAGCTACTTTTAGCTATACTCTGTCTCTACTTGCTTTTGCAGGTAACCGGTTGAGACAAAGGGGTCTTTACCCATCAGACTTTTAAGGCACGCGTATCTTCGCCATTAATGCCAAGGATACTGCATTAAATGCTCCTCACCTACCCAGCTGGAAATTCAAATGTTATCCTTCTTCAACAAGCTAAGACATTAACTCCTCCTATATATAGAGGACTCAGTGCATTGAAGAAGGTTGGTGATTTTAGTGCATTGAAGAGAATTGGTTGTTTGCAGCATTCATTGAAGCTCAAACATTCCTTGTCCAGATAATCATTAGATCATTTAATAGGACATACACTTGTGCACAAACTCTACAACACTGTTAGTATTCCCGAACTAGATTATTTTAAGGAATACGTTGTCTGAGTTTTCACACACCCACCTGAGTGAGATAAGTTCTTTTGAACTTGCCGCTCAAATACACTTGGTCAGATATTTGCTTTACGATTCATTAAACTATCTCTAGAATTTAGTCTTTGTATCCGGCAAAGCCGCTCTTGTAATAGACTAGGGATATTTAATAGTGCTCTTAACCCAAATCCAAGTTCTGACCAAACTTGGTAGAGGACGTAGCAGTATTTACACTGTGAACCTCTCCAAATCTCTGTGTCCTCTGTTACTTACTGTCCTTGCCGGTTGGAACTCTATCACCGGCAAATCATTACTGTTCTTGCTGACTCATCATCATTTCCATTGACCAATCTCTTGAAACTGCATTGAACTTTTAGAAACTACTTTGTGTTTAAACCAAGCTCTCAAAACCTTTTTATAAACTGATTTTGTGTGAGTTAAAACAAGTCATATCTTCTCCGCTGCGCTTACTGATAATAGTTTGCAATCTGATAAGTGACTTTGCATTTATAAACGTGTTTCTTTGAAAAAGTTTTAATTAGGCTATTCACCCCCCCCTCTAGCCTATTTTCCTACCAATTGGGCCTAACAATTGGTATCAGAGCTTGGAATTTTGAAAGAAATTTCCAAGCTTTGCAGCTTGTTTGCCGATACCATGGCAGGAAAAATCATGCAGTCATTCAACATCACCACCATTCCGTTGTTGAATGTCAACGAGTTTGGTGTCTGGAAATCTCGTATGATAAAGTATATGAACTCAATCGATGACCGGTTGATGAAGGTCATAGAAGGTGGTCCAATCATTCCGTTAAAAGTTTCAACCACCTACAGACCTATTCCCTCCACTCCGCTGACACAACATGCTGATCGAGAAACTGAACAGGAAACCCATGTTCAGATTGATGAAACTTTGATTGAGAAACCCAGAGAGGAATGGACCGACGACGACAAACTTTCTGCTGCCCTAGATGGAAAAGCATGCCACATTATCTCATGTGGATTGGATGACAAGCAATACAAACTTATTGACTTGTGCTCCACGGCTCAAGAATGCTGGAACAAGCTCCTTGCATACTTTGAAGGTGACGAGCAGGTGAAGGACAACAGACTCTACGACTGCATTGCTGAGTTTGAATCCTTCAAGAAACAAGATGGTGAATCACTAAGGAGTGCCTACGACAGATTTTGCGAGGTAAGTAATTTATGTGCTTCATTAGGTAAAGTTTATACTATGAAAGATCTTAATATTCGTTTTCTAAGTTCTTTGGGAAATGAGTATCATACTAAGGTCACCGCTGTTAGAGAAGTGAGAGACTTAAACAAGACTTCTATTCAGAATCTTGTGTCTAGTCTATTTCTGTATGAGAGAGAACTGCAAAAACTTAACGTTCTCGACAAAAATTTCAAAAACTTGTCTCTATCAGCTCAGTCACAGATATCCTTTCCTTCAAACAAATTCCCTCCTATAGATCCACCTCAAACATCCTGCAGTTCCAATACCCATGAAATAACCTCAGAAAAACCTATGGAAGAAGACGAATTTGCCGCCTTCGCTAGGAACTACAAAAGGTTTAAAGACTTCAAAAGGATGCAGAAAGGAAACTACCAGCAACCAAAATCCTTCACACCACCATTTCAAAAACCAGCAAGCTACAATAAACCCTCTACTAGTGCTACCGATGGAAAGAACAACAAAGGTGATCTGGTCTGCTTCAACTGCAGAAAACCTGGTCACTTTGCTTCTAAATGTCCTCAACCAAAATATGAATACATGAGGAAGTCATTCAACCAGAGACATCCTAAGTCTAGAAGCTTTGTTGCCGATGAAAGCACAGAAAAGGCCTTGCCGGTTTGGTGTGAAACTGATTCCGATGAAGATGCCGATGAAGATGAAGATGCCGATGTAAGTTTTGTCGCCCTAGATTTGGAAGATGCCGATGTATCATCCTTGCCGACTCCAGTCTACCGAGATCCATCTCCACCAAGAACTCCAGTCAAAGAAGAATCTGCTGGAAGACCTCAACCACACTTCAAAGAAATAAGTGTCAAAGCTGAAAACCCATATGGATACAAAGTACACCAAGTGGGAACCTCACTCTATGGCCAGTGTAACTCTTCTCAATTCACCACCAACAAATCAAAATCCTTACCGATGACCAGAAAACTATTATTCAATGAACAATCTAGCATTGCCAAAAACATATCAAAACCCATCTCTTCCCTACCTGACTTCTCTCCTGGACCCATTGCCTCTGCTCCTAAAATTTTGGCTGATCCTTGTCCTGAAATATCCAAAGCTGAAATGATAGAGACAATGGATGAACTTTTTATCGATCATGAGAAGCTGAGTAGCGTTCATAAAGTGATGGCTGCTGATTTCAAAAGAATTTCTAACGAGAATAGCTCGCTTATGTCTGAACTTTCAGTTCTCAAAAGACACGAGCTTGAGTCTACTTCTTTAAAGAAAGAAAACCTGGATCTCAAATGCCAAGTAGCAGTATTGATAGCTCAGATCGAAGATCTTGTGAAAAGAAACAATCATCTCTCAAGGATTGTTGATTCTTACACAAAATCTAGAGTTGCTGTTGAAACTATCCTACAGACCCAAATGTCATATAAGGACCAATCTGGGTTAGGATTTGATTCCAGCAGCAGTAGCTCTACTGAAACTTGTGCTACCGAGAAAAAGGATGAGAAAGTTGAATGTAATCCTGTTAACTCAGTGCATAAGGATGCTAAGCCAATTTACAGTGCTGTGGCAATGAAGTATCCTAAGAACCAGAACAAAAGGAATGATAAGCACAAACAAAGATATGTTAAGGTTGCTGATACTGAGTCTGCCGATAACGGTATTCTTGGTGAATACATCAGCAGAGCAAGTGCTGCCGATCTGACCTCCTCTGCTGCCGATGGACAAGTGCCTAAAAAGGTAACTGCCAAAGGTAAACAGAATGGAAAGAAAGGCAACACTGGCACCTTTAAACATACTAAGTTTGTGCCTGCTCAATTCCCTAGTTCTGCCGATGCACCGACTAAACAGAATGATATTCTACCGACTCCACAGCCTATCAGTCAAGTGAGATGTTCTAATTGTTTTGATTATGGTCACAAGGCTCATGAATGCCTCTTGAAGCATCTATCTGGACCCACTGAGGTTACATCCTCTAGTGGTGGCCAGATGTGGTTGCCAAAGAGGAACTAACCCTCGGACCCATGAATAAGGGGGACCATAAGCATACCGTTTTATTTCAGGAATGCTTCATGGCCTCAACTGGTGCAAGCAAGGATTTGTGGATTCTAGATAGTGGCTGCTCAAGACATATGACAGGATTTGCAGATCTTCTTGCCGATACTATCGAAGCATCAGGTCCCCCAGTAGTGTTTGGTGATAATGCCAGAGGAAAAATCGTCGGTATAGGTACCATCAAGAGAGGTGCAGTTACTGTACAGAAGGTCTCTCTAGTGGATGGTCTGAAACACAACCTTCTATCAATATCACAATTCTGTGATAAAGGAATGCAATGCGTATTTACTACTTCCAGTTGCTATGTGAAAGACATTGCTTCCAATGAAACTCTTCTCACTGCCAAACGTAAAGGTAACATTTATGCAGTAGACTTAAGTGCTATTACTGGTGTTGCTAATGTTTGTTTTGTAGCTAAGAACATCAGTGAGAACTCATGGCTATGGCACAAGAGACTCAGTCACTTGAACTTCAAATATCTATCCAAGCTTGCCGGTTCAAATCTTGTTAACGGTCTGCCTCAAGTGTCTGCTGATCAAGCAAAGAAATGCAAGGCCTGCCAGCTTGGAAAACAACATAAGTCATCTTTCCGAAGCAAGCCCTGCATGTCAACTTCTAAGTGCCTCCAAATGCTACATATGGATCTATTTGTCCCCACATCTACAGCAAGTATCGGGGGAAGTAGATACACCTTGGTTGTAGTAGATGATTTCTCTAGATATACTTGGGTGGAAACTTTCAGTCACAAAGATGACACATATGCTGTTGCCACCAAGTTATTCAGACTACTACAAACTCAGAAAGAAAGCGATATCATCAGTATGAGATCAGACAACGGCACTGAATTCAAGAACAATGGTATTGCTCAGTACTGTGATGATCATGGTATAGACCACAACTTCTCAGCTGCCGGTACACCACAACAAAATGGTGTTGTTGAGAGGAAGAACAGAACTCTCATTGAAGCTGGTAAGACCATGATTGCCGAAGCCAGGCTGCCGAAGTACTTTTGGGCTGAAGCGATCAATACAGCCTGCTTCACCCAGAACAGATCTCTAATCAACAAATTCCTTAACAAGACTCCTTATGAACTCTGGAGAGGCAGAATTCCCAACATTGGATTCTTCAAGATATTCGGCTGCAAATGTTACGTGCTATACAATGGAAAAGAGCACAGAGGTAAATTTGATGAGAAAGCTGATGAAGGAATCTTTGTTGGATACGCTAAACACAGTAAGGCCTTTCGAGTTTTCAATAAGAAACTTTTGAAAATTGTTGAATCTATTCATGTAACCTTTGATGAATTTGATTTGTTAGAGTCTGACAAGGCTCCAAATAGTACTAATGTGTCTAGTGCTCATGAGACAGGTGAATCCAGTAATACTAATCCTGCAGATTAAGTACCAGCTGCTGATCCAGTCATTTCAGCAGAAGAATCAGCAGATGCTCCGTATTTTCCTTCATCAGCAGAACCAGAACCTGCTGATGAATTTCATAATCCGTTTGCCGATGCAAACTCTGCTGATCATCCTGAAGACAGATCTAACCCTCAACCAATTTCTGTTATAAGACCTATTCCTCCAAGCTTTCATCCACCTCTCACTCAAAGTTCTTCTCCTACACCTTCTGCTGATCTTGATCCTCCTCTAGAATCCTTACAACAAGAATCAGTAAGACAAGATGTGCCGAGAGAAGTCAGAACTGTTCGTGATCATCCATTAGAAAATGTGATTGGTGATGTCTTTGGTCCCAGATTAACTAGGAACCTTAGTAGAGCATTTGCTGAAAGCCTTTTCTCATCTGCTATGGTCTCCGATATAGAACCAAAGAAGACTGAAGAAGCTCTTGCCGATCCTGGTTGGGTTGAAGCCATGCAAGAGGAACTGAATCAGTTTGAAAGATGCAAAGTATGGGAACTTGTGCCAAGACCAACTTCTCAGCAAGTTATTGGTACTAAGTGGGTTTACAGGAACAAATTGGATGAAGCTGGGAAAATCATTAGAAACAAAGCAAGGTTAGTTGCTAAAGGCTACCGTCAAGAGGAAGGAATCGACTACGATGAGACATTTGCTCCTGTTGCAAGATTGGAAGCTATAAGACTTTTCTTAGCCTATGCTGCCTTCAAGGAATTCAAGCTATATCAAATGGACGTGAAAAGTGCCTTCCTGAATGGAGAACTCCAAGAACTAGTCTATGTTGAACAACCACCAGGTTTTGAGGACTCCAAGAAGCCTGATCATGTCTACCGATTGAAGAAAGCACTCTATGGCTTAAAGCAAGCTCCAAGAGCATGGTATGAAACCCTTTCTAAGTTCTTACTTAGCGATGGCTTAGGCTTCACTCGAGGTAAAATCGATACTACTTTATTTGTTGCCAAGCATAAGGGTCATTCATTGTTTGTTCAAATTTATGTCGATGATATTATTTTTGGTTCCACTAACGAATCCCTTTGCAAGAGATTTGAGAAACTGATGCAGAGCAAGTTCGAGATGAGCATGATGGGTGAACTAACATATTTCCTTGGACTGCAAGTCAAACAAACCCATGAAGGAATATTCATCAGTCAAGCCAAGTATGCCAAAGAACTTATCAAGAAGTTTGGCTTTGACAATGCTCACTCTCAAAGCACACCGATGGGCACTAACTTTCATTTAGATAAGGATGAGTCTGGTAAGAAAGTAGACATGACTGTCTACCGAGGTATGATAGGCTCACTCCTCTATCTTACTGCCAGTAGACCAGATATTATGTTTGCTGTTTGTGTTTGTGCCAGGTTTCAAGCTGACCCTAGGGAATCCCATTTGCAGGCTGTAAAACGTATTATTAAATATTTATGTGGCACTGCTAACCTTGGATTATGGTATGCAAGAGATTCATCTTTCAATCTTATAGGTTATTCAGATGCAGACTTTGCAGCTTGTAGGGTGACCAGAAAGAGTACAAGTGGAACTTGCCAATTTCTTGGTGATAGATTGGTGTCTTGGTCCTGTAAGAAGCAAGCATCAATTTCCACTTCCACTACTGAAGCTGAGTACATAGCTGCCGGCAGTTGCTGTTCACAGATTCTATGGATGAAGCAGCAGCTGGTTGACTATGAAGTACCATCTCAAATTTGTCCCATCTATTGTGACAACCAATCAGCAATTTCAGTATCAAACAATCCGGTCATGCATTCCAAAACCAAGCACATAGACATCAAATACCACTTCCTGAAGGAACATGTTGAAAAAGGGAATGTTGTGCTGCTCAAAGTCCATACCGATTTCCAAAGAGCAGACATACTAACAAAGCCCTTGGATCAGAAAAGATTTGAATTCCTCAGAGGTGAATTAGGTATGATTGATTTTTATGGTTAAAATTGCGCTAACTTTGCTACTTTGTGTTAGTCTGCCGATCAAATCAGCAGAGCATCAAATTATCTTGCCGACTACGAACATGCCGACAAAATCTTGCCGATCGAAAATTTTGTCAAAATCATCTTGCCGATTCTATCTATATATCTTACCGATTCAAGCTATCTTGCCGATTAATGAAATCAAATCAGCACGTCTCTGCAAAAGTTAAGATTCCTGACACATGACGTAAGCAATCAAATCAAAGGTACATCGGTCACACTTTCTCCCTGACACGTGTGTGTACCTTTCTTATCCAAAATCGTGTCAAGATGTATTCCATTTAATGCGATACATCAGCAGGTAAACAGGTCATCATCACTTCTATTTTATTTTTGACTAATTTACCCTTTCTCCCTCTTACTTTTAACTGTTCACCTTACCGATTTGTGTGCGCATTAATTTTTGCGTGCGCACGGTCTCCGAGACAAAAGGTACAGTTATTTCTCTCCCTTGCCCTTTCATATTCTCTCTCTCCCCCATAACATATATAACGCCTTTCAAAATTCCATTAAGCTTTTTCTCCGCCATTTTATTCTCTGCTCTCTATTCTCTCTATCTCTCCTATTTCCAGATTATCAGTTCATCGTTTTATTTGTTCATCTATTCATAATCTGGTAAGTGTTTATTCTCTGCTCATTTCTAATCATTTATGGTTTGATTTGTCTTTATTTCTAACATTGAGAGTTATTTGAGTAATTTTGCAGACAATGTCCGGTGAAAAAGATATCTACGGAGGCTATGTTGACTCCGACTACTTCAACGACGAAGCCGACGGGGTTTTCTTGAAGAATCTTCTTATTGGGTCCTTGCTTGATTCGTTCATCACTCCATCAGGAGTTAGTTCAGTATTTGTGGATCTTGTCAGAGAATTCTTCTCCAACTCTTCTGTTGTCCGCTCTCGTGCTGACTCCTCCGTTATCGTCTCCATCAATTCTACTGTTTTGGGCGTGCAGATCTCTATTTCTCCCTCTTCTATCTCTGAAGTTTTTCCCAATCTTGGGAATGAAGGGTTGAGTGCTCTAGTTGATGAGCAGGAACTGGATAAGGCTTGGATTATCATGAGAGGTGCTGGCACAAGGCTTAGTGGCACTAATCATCTGAAGATTCATTATCCCCGAAGATACTATGCTTTGGCTGAGATAGTTGATAGATGTCTCATTTGCCGATCTGGATCCCACAGCAATATTACTGATGTGCAATTTGAAGCTATGGCCGCCATTGTTCTGCAGATTGAGTTCAACTGGTGTGCCTACATATTCAGGATTATCGCTACGGCTGCTGATAAGTGGGCTTCTGACAGATTGAAGAACAAGGCCAATCCTGGAAAAGGATGCCATTATCTGTTGATAAGTATGATTCTGAGGAGAAATGCCAATGTAGTGGCTGCCGATCGCTTTCCATCCAGCTTGCCTTTCAATAGGTTGAAGTTCTTTGATGCTAAGGATTGGAAAAGGATTTCAAAGAATGCTTCCAGTGCCGATGCCCCTTCTGTTGCTCCTGCACCTGTTGTTTCTAAAAGGAAGAAAAAGGCAAAGACCATTCCTTCAGTTGCTTCTCAATCAGCAGCAGTCTCTACTCCTGCTACTTCAACAGATAGGATTCTTGCCGATTCTACTCCTGGTGCTCCAAAGAAAAGGAAACTGATAAAGGTTGCCGATCAAGTGGTGACAAAGAAGGTGAAGCTTGCTGATGAAGTTCCTTCTTCCACTATTCCTCCTGCTGATCCCAGAGCTAAGCTAATTAGGTTTGCCCCTGCTCATCTTGCCTGTGCTTCCCTATCTACCGATCCTGCTGTCAAGGTTGAAATTCCTGATGAAGAATTCACTGATGACTTTGCCGATGGCAAAAGTATTGAGGATGTCATTGAGAAGCTCAAGTCTCAGACTCCTAGGAAATGCGCTCCAATCAGAAACCCAACCTTCCACACCTTCTACAAGAATCCTTGGTCCTTCACCAACAAGGTCTTGAACAAGAAATGGGTCTTTCCGATTGACCATCTGCCTCCCTTTATTCGTCGTCTTCTTCAGTTTCATGAAGAGATGAAAGACACTGTCACTCCCGGAAATCCTGCTGATTATGTTGATCAAAGGAGTTTGGACAGACGGACTGATATGTGGAAAGAGAAGTTTGTACCTCTATCAAAGTTCAAGCAGTTGAAAGAGGCTGAACTAAAGCTCAATTTTGGTCGGTATTTTGAATTCCTACCACTTTCCTGGAACCAGATCTATCTCTTTCAAGACAGAATTAGACAAGATATGATGGTTCAGGATGTATGGATTATCTACGCCAGGACTTTTAATCAGCTCTCTCAATTCACAGAGTTTGATCCTTATCAGATAGGCAGAATGGAGAATAATGAAGATCTTCTGACCTACAATGATGACGAGGCTCCTGCTGACAGTCCTCTCAATGCTCACTTCTTCAGATCAGTCAAGAAAGTCACTATGGACTTGATTGACAAATCCAATGAATTTCTGCTGAAGCAAGATGCCGATCGCCTAGCTGCCGAAAATCTTGCCGATCCATCTGCTCAAGCTCCTTCTCCCAGCAGCAGCAAGACTTTATCTGATGCCGATGTTCATTCTGCCGATGATGTAGATGCTGCTGATAATTCTTTTATTGCCGATGGTGACTCTGCTGACGGTGATTCTGATGCTGATAATGATGATGGTGCTGATTTGTTTGGTGATTTGGTTTGTGCTCACAAAGCTGCTGCTGACTCTCCTTCCACTTCAGTTACAACAGATAGTGACAAGATGCCAATCAGAACTGTCATGACTAAAGCTTCCACTACTGAAGTCTTTGCAGAGTCTGTATTTGGAGGTGATAGTAGTGTTGAAGGAAGGCATTCCGGTGATTCTATAGTGGAATTTCATGTTGAGCAAACTTCAGACACTCAACCTCTGATGGGTCTATCTGCCGACCTTCCTGCTCCAGTTGAGACAACTATGGACACTCAACAGTTGGATGTATCTGTTTCAGGAGGAGAACTTGCTGAAAAAGTGACTAATGAGACAACTGCTGACACTCATCTTACTGAGAAAACTACAGACATTCAGTTAATATCAGTAACCCCTGAAATACAGATTGTTCCTCCTACTGGAATCAAGGAGGTTGTGGAGTTGGGAGGAGGTGCTGATGATAGTACTCCTAATATTGATGCTGACATTGCTGCTAGTCTACAGTTTGAAGAGATTCTTCATCAGCCTTTGTTCAGCTTGCCGTCCGTTATCATCCCTCTCTTACCGGCTCCTGCTGCTGCTCATGCCGATGTAGATCATGCTGATGAAGCTGATCCTGTTGCTGCTCGTGCCGATGTAAATCATGCCGATGAGATAGATCCTGCTGATTACATGGTGGTTGGAGAACAAGCCTTTGTTGATCCTGATGCTGTTGATACTTCTCCACCACCCAGCTATGATTATTTTCTCAATGGGAAGGATATGATGTGCTCCAACTGGTACACTTCCAATGCATCTATCCCCTCCAACAAATTTGGACAGCCTCTCTTCACTGTTCATCCAAGGTTATCCTTCAAGTATACCTTAGGCAAATGTCCACTCCCCTTCGGCAAAGACCACCCTCATGTAACCAAGCATAAATTCTCTCCAGGAGGTTCTACCAGTGATAGTCCAATCTATCTTCCCTGGATTCTCAATGATGATGACATTGTTCGTTCAAAGGGAAAGACTCCTCGGATTTCTAGACTTAAGAAGAAAGTGGTCTATGACCCAATTCGATCTAGACCAGGACAGATAAAGATTAGAGGTGAATCTACCCTTCCCGGTCCTTCTCCAACTGAAGTGTGCATTACTACAAATGGATGGATGAGAAGCTGCTTGATGATCAATGATCTGCTGACTGACATCATTGAAGTTAGGCATACCAATCCTCGTGGCCTTCTTTATTTAATCAAGTCTGCCGCTTTGGCTATGACTCTGCCATTATTCCATCCTCGTCAGCGTGCCGATCATCTAGTCTATACCTCAAGGCTGATGAATGCCGGGTTAATGACTATGATTCTTGAAGGTCGTGCTTACTTGAACTTAATCTTGGCTACCTTCCTTTCACTTGAAGACAGTGGTATGTTTCTGCTGCCGACTGATCGTGCCGTTATAGTTCATCCTGCTTTTCCTTTGCCGATCTGTCGTGCCGATGATTCTGATGATCTCATTGTCTCAACTTTTGTCCCTGCCGATTTCTTCTCTTCTGCTGATGATGCTGCCCTTCAATGGTTCTTACTTATTCCGGCTGCTCCTGTTCCTCCCTCTCCATCTCAGCCGATCTTGATCTCCTCTGATGATGAGATGATGACTGATGATGTGCTTATTGAAGATGCTGATCTGAATAATGAAGATTTTATCCCTTCAATAGTGCTCCCGACGTCTGCCAGTATTTTCCAGCCTACCATCGTCAACAGTCTGTATGAGTATTTGAAGTTTAGTGAAGGCGATTTCACAAACCAGCAAGTGCCTGCCACTCGTGCTGATGTTGGTGATATGGCTCTTTCTGTTGGTGACCTGGTTAAGGATGTTCATAAAGACCTGGTTAAGCGTCTACGTAAGTCCAATCAGGAGGAGGAGAATACTCTGGTTAAAGAATTGAAAGCTCTCCTTGCTGACAGAGACGAGCGTATTATGGCTCTTTCTGAATCCTTGGGGACAACTCATAACATTCAACAGAATCTTGTTGATAATCAGAGGCTGCAGATAAGAGATATGGGAAGACTTGAAACAGAATTGTCTAAGACCAAAGCTGCCCTTGCCGAAGCTAATCTGAAGATAGCTGCTCTTGAAGCCAACAACAAGATGCTGTCTGAAAGATTGGAAAGTGCGCAGAGAAGACAGAGCAAAGCAAAGAGGAAAGCTGAAAGAAAAGAAGAAAGAGCAAGGAAGAAGGCTAGGAAGACTGAATCTACAAAGGACTCAACTCCAGCAGCAGATCCCAAGATTTCTGATCCTCCAGCTGCTGATCCTTGAGTCACATAGCCTATGATGTAGATATCTTATTGAAGACCTTCACAGACAAATTTCTTTGCTTATAAAATTTTTATTGTGCTAATATGTTTTTCTTATATTTGTGTTGTTATCTGCATTATTCTGTGCTATTTCCTTTTGCAGATCATCACTCTTGCCGATTCCTTGAACCGGCTTCACCATTTATTTTGGTGAATCCACCTTTTGCATTAGACATCTAGTGTGACTTACCTTAGGATTTGGTTATACCTAGATATCCTTAGAAATCTTTTCCCTAAGATAAGTGATGTCTTTAGCTTTAAGGGTGATTGGACTTAAGTAATTAGGAGGAGATTGTTGTTCAAATAGATACCTAGGTCCTAGAATTACTTAATCCCAATCATGTCTACACTTAGGGTCCCCCAATTTTATTAGAACCTTTTTAAGGTGCCCTTAGGATCCTTTGTGATCAGCACAGGTGTATTTCAACTCTTCAACAAGACAAACCAGCAAGAGGAAGCAAATCAGCAGATCAGTTAACAAAGTTGCCGATCAACTCCATGCCGATCAACTTGATACACAAGTTGCCGATCAACAACATGCCGATATAATAGACAGTATGCACTGTCAGTCAGGTGACATCATTTCATTAAAGTCAACCTTGCTGATTGTCTCTATACTGTTTTATTATAAAGTAGTTTACCTACTCTGTAATGATTTCTACGCCGTCTGACACATAGCTACTTTTAGCTATACTCTGTCTCTACTTGCTTTTGCAGGTAACCGGTTGAGACAAAGGGGTCTTTACCCATCAGACTTTTAAGGCACGCGTATCTTCGCCATTAATGCCAAGGATACTGCATTAAATGCTCCTCACCTACCCAGCTGGAAATTCAAATGTTATCCTTCTTCAACAAGCTAAGACATTAACTCCTCCTATATATAGAGGACTCAGTGCATTGAAGAAGGTTGGTGATTTTAGTGCATTGAAGAGAATTGGTTGTTTGCAGCATTCATTGAAGCTCAAACATTCCTTGTCCAGATAATCATTAGATCATTTAATAGGACATACACTTGTGCACAAACTCTACAACACTGTTAGTATTCCCGAACTAGATTATTTTAAGGAATACGTTGTCTGAGTTTTCACACACCCACCTGAGTGAGATAAGTTCTTTTGAACTTGCCGCTCAAATACACTTGGTCAGATATTTGCTTTACGATTCATTAAACTATCTCTAGAATTTAGTCTTTGTATCCGGCAAAGCCGCTCTTGTAATAGACTAGGGATATTTAATAGTGCTCTTAACCCAAATCCAAGTTCTGACCAAACTTGGTAGAGGACGTAGCAGTATTTACACTGTGAACCTCTCCAAATCTCTGTGTCCTCTGTTACTTACTGTCCTTGCCGGTTGGAACTCTATCACCGGCAAATCATTACTGTTCTTGCTGACTCATCATCATTTCCATTGACCAATCTCTTGAAACTGCATTGAACTTTTAGAAACTACTTTGTGTTTAAACCAAGCTCTCAAAACCTTTTTATAAACTGATTTTGTGTGAGTTAAAACAAGTCATATCTTCTCCGCTGCGCTTACTGATAATAGTTTGCAATCTGATAAGTGACTTTGCATTTATAAACGTGTTTCTTTGAAAAAGTTTTAATTAGGCTATTCACCCCCCCCCCCTCTAGCCTATTTTCCTACCAATTGGGCCTAACACAATCCCCACCAAATGGGACATGACCAAATGACCACTTTATTACATTAAAGTTGGCTAAGGTTATCTCCCTACATTTTAATCTCTACTTTAATTTCATATCCATTTCTTAATGTAATTGTTTAGTATAATTGTTACATGTAATCTTTAGCATAAATTAATAAATAAAACAATTCTCTTTTATTTCTCTTTTATTTTCCCCTTTCTTTTCACTTTAATTGTTAGCACTTTTTATTGAAGGACATTTAACATTAGAACACCAAAAGTAGCAAGACCCGCGTAAGCGGGGCGGAGTGGGTGTTTAAGTACTTCCCACTCTGTCACCTAACCCCCGAACCCTTCTCTCCCGAATCTCTGGTTTTCGTACAAAAATTGGCTTTCTTTAGGTTTTCTCGCGTTCCTCTAAAACGTGGGTGGCGACTCTTAAAATCAATTAGACATCCTAGGATAATTCACGCGCTCTAGCCAAGCCGTGGTTCCCCGGGGTATCTACACCGCCTTTGAAGTTGAGGGGCACATGCGGTGTTGCGCATAGCTTATGGGATAGGACTCCAGAGACTGTTTAGAGCAGGGTGCGGGCCACCGGCTTGGGGATAGTTTTTTAGAGCTTATTTGGTCAGGGAGAGTTGACTAAGAGCGTCGATCTTGTTATGGCATTATGGGAGCATTGGTGGGACACCACTCATACTTTCCATTTCAGTTGGGGAAAGGTTACAGTGACTCCCTCTGACTTCACGGCACTCACCAGGTTGTGGTTCACGGGTAGTCCAGTGTGGAGTGATGATACCTACTTGCCGATGGGAGTGCAGATAGGCTTCATAGTTTGATCAGATTTGACTGCACCGACATCAGGAGTAGTTATGGTGTGCGCCTGGGGGACCTTAGGAGGTGGTATGAGGAGCTGCTGGCAGCTCTTGAGGCTGGTGGAGGTGATGTGGAGGTGACTACCCGGATATTTATTTGGTATGGGTTATCGCAGACCATTTTTGTTAACGCTGGTACCACGGTAATGATTCCACTATTGGGATGCTTGGTGGATTTAGATGCAGTGAGGGGGATAGCTTGGGGATCTGTGGGCTTGGCAGATCTTTATCGCTCTTTGGACCGGAGCTGTCGGTCTCAGTCGGCGTCAGTCGACTACTTGTACTTAGCCTTGGAGGTACGATCCGTTTCTTGGCTGTTTTTTATTTCAGTCTTGTCCATCTTTGTAGATTATTTATGATTGTGTTCCATGACTTTCCCATGCAGTGTTGGGCTTACGAGGTTCTTGCCTTAAGCCGGTTTGGGACGACTAGTGCTCGGCCACTTATCCTGCCATGTGCCGATGGGTACCTAGTTGCAGGAGCAGAGGGGATGCTACCTCTTGGCACTATACATATGCTCAGCTAAAGACCATTCTAGGGGGACCCCGTCCGAGGGACATGACCTTCTATCCATGGGCAGAGCTAGATTTTGAGTTGCTTACCGCAGGGGTGATTGAGGTGACGGGCCAGAGGAGGCTGTTGATTGGATATAGCGGGGATGCCATTTATTTGGGTGAGATGGTATGTACCCAGCATGGGGCAGGCAGCGCTTACTTGGTTCTGATGGACCCTCCACGGTTCATGACTGATCTAGCTTCTCTGCACGATCGGGGTTAGGCTGACTGCGGGCATTGATGCTAGACAATTCATTGTGGAGGGAGCCTCATATGATGATTTTGCTCGGACACGCCTTAGGGGTCCTCACGCTGTGATAGAGGAGAAGTTGAGGGAGATGGGACAGAGGCATGTTGAGCCGGCGTCACTGGGCCCAGTGGGTCCTTCTTTTGATAGGGTTTTTGGAGCTCATCTATATGATTATTTATCCGTACAGTGGCATTTCCCGGTTTTACTTGGTTAGCAAGATTTCAGCGAATCCTTATCAGTTTATTCTCAGGATTTGATCAATATCTTGATAGATTTCGACCTATAACTGATTTTGTCAATCAGGAATTCTGGGGAACTGCTGGATAAGTCCCTGTCAGGTTTTAATTGCCTAAAAGGTCCTTAGAGGCTCCTAAAGGTCTAGGAAGTCCTCTCTCTTCAGATCGGGTACTAACAGTACAAAGATGTCTTGACAATTTCGAGAGGATGGCCGATCACCATAACGCATCAGGGTTAAACATGTCTTCTTTCTTGCATGAGACCATACCCAAAGGTTGCCTACGTTCCTCCAATGTAGAGGCTCAGGTCGCCGTAGTTCTTGTTGATTCTCCTTTCATCGTTCTTCGTTGGTGGATGGATGATCTTGATCTTGATGTGAACTTCTTCAATTGAGGGGGGCATTTTTATTTTTATTTTTATTTTTATTTTGCGGTCTAACTTTTGCCTAGGTTGTTTTGAAGAGTTAACCTAGCGAGCTTTTTTTTTTGTTCTCCCTTTGCGAAATGAGATATCTCCCTGGTTATTGTTGTTGGGTTTTGCATAATCAAACGCAGCGGAATAAATTCAAAGGCCTAGATCCATTGAAGATGATTAAATTAATACAAGGTGGAATTTAGAATACTAACCGTGATGGAGCTTTAAAAATTTTCTTGATCTTCAATCTTGGTTGTTCGTGCTTCTTCGAATCACGAACGTAAGAACATGAACAGAAAGATGATTAAGCAATCACCCTCTATGGATATCTACACATGAATGAATATTAAGAACTCTTTCTTAATCTTGACTTCTAGATCAAAAAGGGGCTATATGAATTTATGAATTATTGATCTTGATTCTCAATCTTGATCAATGAAATTGTTTCTCCAAACAACTAGATTCTTTTATGTCAATGGCTGGTGAAAAGATATTTATATAGGTCTAAGTCCTTAACCCTTAAGGACTTAGGAAACCTAAATCTCATCACTTAATTATGCTGCAAGATTTCTGGCCAGACAGCACTGGCATGGTCGTGCCCTAAAACCAGCACGGTCGTGCCAATCCGTGCGAGACTGCCATCACAGCTGATCATTATTGGTACGGTCGTGCTTTGTATTTAGCACGGCCGTGCCAGGCATGGTCGAGCTTTATACTTGGCACGGTCGTGCCAGATGAGCCGCCAGTCACTTGCCTTGGTCGATTAATGGCACGGTCATGCCCTATAAATGGCACGGTAGTGCCAGACCAAAATCTGCCATTTTGCCCTTTTTAACAATTCGTTCTATTGTGTGTGACCCCATAGGATTATATCAAGTTGGCAATGAGTCCAAACACATTTTCTCCTCATGAATCATGAGCGGACCCTAGCAGGCCATCATGACTACCCAAATGATACAACTTTATCACAGTTCGTTAATCCTTCATAGAACATATTCACAATCCTTTTGTCCACGATGTCATTGAGCGTAAGCCATGGTCAATGGTCAAATTACAATGCCCAATACTTTTCTCGATCCTAAATAGTTTCATAACACAAATGACATCGATCACATCAATTCATTTGAGCACGGCCATGCATTTCATCAACACTATTCATTGAGGGGCCCAAGCCTGACATCTCTCACAAAGAGGGACAAATTCCATCTTGACTTATTACACTTCCCTACATAGCTTCGATCATTCCAATCATATACCTTATAATCACTTGGTTAAGAGTGACGTTTGAATATGTCAAACATGATCTCCATTATGTGGAAGATCGCAATAATCTCAGGTACAGGGATTTTAAGGATATATAACTATTAGAGGTTTAATTATGACATTTTGACCATGACATAAACCTCATCTTTGGGTCATGTCCAGTATGTGTTCCCCAACACATACCCATAAGTTTAACTTGTATCCTATACACATGATCATCATATGATCATCGAATTAAACTTACACTAGTTCTTCATAAGTACTCGGGATGGAGATTATTATAACAAAATGTTGGTGTTGTATGCTCTAGGCACGTTATTTGAACGATTAATGTTATCTATTGATTATTCTTTAATAAATAAATTGAATGTTTGATTATTATATCCTTTGCATGTTTATTATAATAATCCCAGTCACTGATAATTATGATTAATTTTTAGTATAAGTTTAATAGATAATCATATGATGATTATGGTGTATGGGATACAACTAATCTTATGGGTATTTGTTGGAGAACTAATATTGGACTGACCCGTATGAGATTTATGTCATGGTCACAATGTCATAATTAAATCTCATATAGTTATATCACTTGAATCTTTAGACCTGAGATTATTACAGTCTTCCACTTGATGAACATTACGTTTGACATATTCAAACGTTACCCCTAACCGGGTAGTTATAAAGAATATGATTGGCATAATCGGATTCATGTAGGGAAGAGTAATAAGCCAATATGGGATTTGTTCCTCGTCAAGAGAGATGTCAAGCTTTGGCCACTCGATGAATGGTATTGATGAAATGCATGGCCGTGCTCAAATAAGATTTGTTGTATCAATACATTTGGGATCGAGAAAGCATTGAACTATGTAAGTTGACCGTTGACCATGCCTTACGTTCAATAGACATCGTAAAACAAATAGATTGTGATATGTTTAATTAAAAGGATACGAACTTATATAGTTATACTAATTGGGTAGGTATGACGGTTTGCTATAACCTAATCATATCTTATGGGTTCACACCCATTGCCAACTTAGTATAATCCTAAAGGGTCACACACATTAGAACGAATCTTAAAAGGACTTAATTGGAATTATAGGTCGAAGGGCTTTTGAGGAATATTTGGAATTTAGAGGAGAAAACAGGAAAAGGGGAAGGTCCGGTCGGAATTTGACAAGGACCCGGCCGGACCATGTGTTAACCTGGGCGGACCCAGTCCTATACCTAGGCGGACCTTTAGTCTTGTTTGGACTAGGTTTTTCCCAATACATTTTCTTACGGGTTTAATTACTTGTTACCTATTTGGAATAGGTCTAACAAGTATATAAACAGCCTCTAATCAGCCATATCAGTCCTATGGTTTTGTGACAACTTCCAAAGAGTTTGAAAGGTTTTATTCTTGTTCTAAGATCATAAAAGTGAAGAACAAGAGATCACATATTAATTCCATATAGTTTATCATTGTGAAAGTGTGTTTCACAAATTGGTCTAGCAACCAAGATCAAGTGTTTCTTGATATTCGTTCGTGGTGTGGATACCGTTAGAGGGTGACGCTTATCATCTTCATGTTCATGATCTTGTTCGTGATTGTGTTCGTGATCAAGTTTCGAAAAGCTCCACCGAATTCAAGGTTGCTAAGGAAACGCTTCAAGGGTTAGTATTCTAGTATTCATTGTAGATGTATTTGATATAATCATATGAATGGATCTATTGGCTTTGGGTTTCATAAATTTTAAATGCTATATTCCGCTGCACATGTTGCCTCCAAACCCAAGAGTGGTATCAGAGCCCCGTTCATGTTGATTATTTCAATACATAATCATGTTCTATGTGTATAAATTGTTTATGTGCTTAGCATGATTTAAATATTGGGATTATGATGTTTATGTGTTATATGCGTTTATGTGGTTTATTGTTTTATAAACTTAAATCACACTATTCAATCGCAATAAAAATTATGTTGGATTTAAAATTGTTTGGATCATCAATTTTTGATTTGATCAAAGTTTTGATGATCTAAGAGATTCGTGAATAAATCATTTATTCAAGGTTCTGATGTTCATGGTGATTGGATCATCAAGAACACCAAATCCTAATTGAATCGGGGGAAAACAATTTTGAGACAAATTTTTGAACTTGAAAATTTGATTTTTCCAGAAGGGTCCGACCGGACCCAGTGCATGACCCGGCCGGACCTCCGGGTCTGGTGCGGGAATTGGCTGGGGTCACGGGGTAGATTCGTGGTTTAAAATTCCTATTTGTTTTAATCTGTTGAATTCTAAGATTGGTTCAAGGTTTGGATGGCTAGCCTATGTTCTCGAGACTGTGTTTCCCAAACTTGATCGTGATCAAAGATTCAAAGATAAAACGAAGTTAGAATTATGAAGAGTTCATAATTGCTAAAATTGAGAAACAAAGCTCTTAATTTAATGATTGGAGATTCATGTGGAATTGTTAATGCAATTGGCCTACGTTCATCGAGACCATATATTGCTTAGTTTCGGCCACATGGACTACTTTCTTGGTTTATTGATTTAGTGCGGAATTTTGGTTGCCTTATGGCTTAGTTCGGCCGCACCTCTTGTTGTCTTGATTTGGAGATGATAACCAAGGTTCAAAAGAGTCTCATCCTTATAATTACAGAGAAACTAATGACACATAATATCATGCTTAAATTAATGGAGATTAATTTAGTAACTAAACTTGATTTGTAACATGTTTATCTTATGTAATCATAAATGTGTTATAAGCTATATGTTGTGAACCTTCTTTAAAATTTAAGTTGTGTGCCAATTTATGATTAAGACACTTGTGAGTACATGTGTAGTTTTATGTGGGTTACGCCCTAGCGTAGGCGCATTAATTCTATTCATCTATGAGCAAGATGAGGAAACAGTGATTTCTATACGTCTATAATGGTTTGACTTAATTAGGCTATCAAAGCAGTTTTGGGCCTAAGGCACATATGAGATTAAAAAATGTTAGACATATGATGTCTAAAATATCATAAAAGATCTAAGAGTCATATATGATATGATTGACAAAGATTTGTCTACCTAAATAACTTATTTTGAGCAGTCGTGCCCTAGCCGACTCAAAGTTAAGTGAAATATGGATCTTAGCCCATATGAATTATATGATAAATTGGATGTATTTGAAGGTTATATAATTCAGTGGGAGTATTTGTGAAATACTTTTTGTAATATCTTTAATTAAGTTGGTACTTATATTTAATTATATGTTTGCATAATTATAGATAATGGCTCAAAGTTCAAATTCTTTATCATTGCGATCTATCCTTGAGAAGGAAAAACTTCAAGAAAATGGAGCTAACTTCACGGATTGGATCCGTAGCCTTAGAATTGTTCTAAGGCATGAAGACAAGCTCTATATTCTTGATAAGTCCATTCCTGAAGAGGAACCTGCTTCTAATGCACCCAAGGATGAGAGAAACGCCTACAAGAAGCACAAGATTGATTCTCGTGAGGTGGGTTGTCTCATGCTTGCTGCTATGTGTCCAGAGCTTCAGAAGACTCTGGAACACTTGGAGGCATATAACCTTACTGTTCAATTGAAAGATATGTTTCAAGAACAAGCAAGGCAAGAGTGGTTCGACACTATAGCTGCCTTGGTCTCATGCAAGATGAGCGAAGGGAAAGCTGTGGGCCCTCATGTTCTAAAGATGAATGCTCATTTTGAGCATCTAGAGAGGCTTGGACATCCCATTGATTATGAGTTGGCCACTGATTTTATTCTTAATTCATTGCCCAAAAGCTATAATCAGTTCGTCATAAACTTTAATATGCATGGGATGGATAAGTCCCTGTCTGAGTTGCATGGGATTCTTAAGACAGCGGAAATGAAAATCAGTAAAGAGGCCGCTTCTGTGCTCATAGTGTCAAAGGAAGGAAAGGGCTATAAAGGCAAAGGAAAGGGTAAGGCAAAATTTGTCAAACCCAAGATTAGCAAGGCAACTGTTGCCAATGCTAATGTGGCTAAACCTGTTCCCTAGAAGGATGCAATTTGTTTCCACTGCAATGAGATTGGTCATTGGAAACGAAATTGCAAGGTTTACAAGGAAGAGTTAAAGAAGAAGAAGAGCAGTGGGACTGCGTCTACTTCAGGTATCTATGTTATAGATATTCTACTTTCTACTTCTAGTTCCTGGGTATTAGATACCGGATGTGGATCTCACATTTGTTTAAATGTGCAGGGACTAAGGAATAGAAGGCTACTTAAAGATGGCGAAGTGGACCTACGTGTGGGGAATGGAGCAAGAGTTGCTGCATTATCCGTAGGAACATGTGATGTCATTTTACCAAACAGATTAATTCTTGTTTTGAACAATTGTTATTACGTTTCGGATTTAAGTAGAAATATTATTTCAATTTCTTGTTTGGATAATGAAGGTTTTAAGCTTCTTATTGAGAATAAGAAGTTTTCTATTTATTTAAATGATATGCTTTATTGTACTGCATGTTCATTTAATGGCCTTTATGTTCTTGACGTTGAGAATGTAAATAAGGATGATATCTATAATGTAAATAAGAAATCCAAACTTAATGATGTAAATCAAACTTATTTGTGGCATTGCCGTCTTGGTCATATTAATGAAAAGCGTATCTCAAAACTCCATGGGGACGGACTTTTAGATTCACATGATTTTGAATCATATGAAACTTGTGAGTCTTGTTTACTTGGAAAGATGACTAAGGCATCTTTCACTAAGAGTAGTGAAATGGCTAGTGACTTATTGGCACTCATACATACTGATGTGTGTGGACCAATGAGCTGCAGTGCTAGGGGAGGATATCAATACTTCATAACTTTTACTGATGATTTTAGTAGATATGGTTATGTCTACTTAATGAAACATAAAAGTGAATCTTTTGAGATATTTAGAATATTTCAAAATGAAGTACAAAATCAACTTGGCAAAACTATTAAAGCACTTCGATCTGACCGTGGTTGAGAATATTTAAGCCAAGAATTTAACAATCATCTTAAAGATTGTGGAATTGTTTCACAATTAACTCCACCTGGAACACCACAATGGAATGGTGTGTCCGAGCGGAGAAATAAGACCTTATTGGATATGGTCCGCTCTATGATGAGTCAAGTTGATCTTCCTTTATCATTTTGGGGACACGCACTAGAAACTGCCACTCTAACACTAAATAATGTTCCAACAAAATTGTTCCAAAGACCCTACATGAGATGTGGACTGGAAGAAAACCTAGTTTGTCTTTCATGAAGATTTGGGGTTGTGAAGCTTTTGTTAAGAAACTTATATCTGACAAACTTACACCTAAATCTGATAAATGTATTTTCGTTGATAACCCTATGTAAACTAAGGGTTATTACTTTTACAACCGCACAGAAAACAAAGTGTTTGTTGCCTGTCATGGTACCTTTCTAGAGAAAGAGTTTCTCTCCAAAGGAATTAGTGGGAGTAAAATTAATCTCAAAGAGGTTCGAGAACCCGAAAATAATATGGAACAATATGTTGGATCTGAACAAGTTTCACAACGAGTTGTGGAACCTATTCAGAATACTCAAGTTCCTCGCAGAACTGGTAGGGTGCGATCCGAACCTGAGAGATATGGATTTCTCATGACGGATAGCAATGAAGTGGAAGTCATAGTTGATGACGAACCGACTTTCTACCAAGAAGCGATGCCCGCTCCTGATTCAGATAAATGGCTTTGAGCCATAGAATCTGAAATTAAGTCCATGTATGATAATCAAGTTTGAAACTTGATTGACACGCCCGAATGTGTAAAAACCATAGAATGCAAGTGGGTTTTCAAAAGGAAAACTGACATGGATGGAAAGGTGCATACTTATAAAGCTATACTTGTAGCGAAAGGCTATAGGCAGATTCATGGAATTGACTATGATGAAACCTTTTCGCCCGTAGCAATGATCAAGTCTATAAGAATTTTACTTGCCATAGCCGCATATTTTGACTATGAGATATGGCAAATGGATGTCAAAACAGCGTTCCTTAACGGGAACTTACTTGAGGATGTTTATATGACACAACCTGAAGGTTTTGTAATTCAAGAAAATTCTAATAAAGTATGCAAGTTGCAAAGATCCATTTATGGATTGAAGCAAGCTTCAAGGAGTTGGAATCTTCGATTTGATGAATCGGTCAAAGAGTTTGGCTTCATCAAGAACGAAGATGAACCTTGTGTTTACAAGAATATTAGTGGGAGCATAGTATTATTTCTAGTACTATACGTTGATGACATATTGTAACGCCCGTCCTAATTCCTGTTAAATTCTTGACTTGCATATTTATATGCTATTTTAATTGAGTTAATTATTTAACTAATTGAGCAAGTTTAAGTCCTAAGTGTTCAAAGTTGAAACATTGGGGTCATTTGTGAAAAATAAAGTTTAGGGGCTAAAATGCTCAAATTAAAACTTGAAGGGCCTTTTTGTCAAAGTTAGAACTTGAGGGGCCAAATTGCAATTCTTGGAAACTTGAAAGGATAAAAATTGGTGTTTGCCTTCTCTGGGTGATTTCTTCCCAAAACAAAAGTTTCTCGTACTTTCCTCTGTCTCGTAAAGAAAGTTAGGGTTTACCCTATTCTCGACTCCTCTTGCTTAATTATGCCTCTGTTCGAAAATCCGACTTCATATAAATGATCAGGGCAGTGAGTAGAGCATTTCCTGCCGAACAGAAATTAGTTTGGGTGAATTTGATTTCGGACTAGGTAAGTCACTAGCTCCCCCTTGCTTGTAATAACATGCCTATGTGTTATTCTTGATACTTGTGCTTGTCAATTTCGTGATTTGGCTGAATTTTGTGATACTTGTAAATTTGGTACAAGGGGAGTATCAGTATGGCTTGAATATGAAAGGAAGCATCCTAAATGGGTTTGTAAGCATTAAGAAAATTTATACTCCTACTCGTGAGACGGTAATATATTAACTTGATTTAAATGTTATTAGAAAAATTGACCATTATTTGTGGTACGGGGAAATGAATGAAAGTATCCCTAAATGTTTATATTAGTATATTAGAAAATTATAGTTATACTTGTGGGACGGTGAAATATTTAAATAGAATAAAAGGAAATTATTCTATTATTTGTGGGACGGTAAAAAGAATGAAATAAACTTGAAAGTAATATTTTGAACTTGTTAGTATACTCCTGGGCATTGCTTGGATGTTAGAATGTTAATAGAAAGTTACTCCTACGCTTGGGACGGAGAATTCTTAACCTGGGAAAGAATTGAGCATTTGCTGAAATCGCCTAGTGTGCGACCGCACAATATTTCCTGGGCGACCGCCCATCTTTCTGGAATGTTTTTCAAAGGATTCACCTGCTAGTGTGCGGCCGCCCGATCCATTTTGAGCGCCCGCCCGGGTGCCCTGAAAAATAAAAAGTTTGTTTAAAGTTTGTATAAGTTGGAAGTAACCCTAGTTAAGGTATATAGCCTTAGTATAAGATGTCTTAGTAAGTGTTGTGACACCCTAGGGGCATCAAAACTTGGTCTCGAACATGAATATTCAATGATTTGAATAGAGAATTTGAGCCTAAGAGTAAGAACTCTTTTATATGTCTTGAAAGTGCTAAGAACAAGCACTAATGTGTTATATGTGTCTTGATTCCAATGTTTGTGTACCTTAGGGGCACTAGAACAATGTCTTGAGCTTGAACATCCAAAGTATAGGATTAAGAACTAGTAAGTATGAGATGTATAACTCATCTACTTAGCTTGAACTTAAAGTATAAGACAATTAAATCTTGTACATGACTTGAATATCCAAAGATTGGAATAATAACTTGAGTATAAGATAATTAATTCTTGTACATGTCTTGAACCTCCAAAGAATTGGATTGAGAACTTGAATGTAAGATGATAAAATCTTGTACATGCCTTGAAACCAATACATGTGTATGGTAGTAATCTTGTAGGTGTTATAGAAAACTAGAAGTATTAGGAAAAGATCCTTAGATTGAACATCCAAAGAATTGGAGTGTGAACTTGAATATAAAAGGAAGAACTCTTGTTCATGTCTTGAAACCAATACGTGTGTATGGTAATGAATTTGAAAGTGCTATGAACAAGCACTAACGTGCTAGAACTATCCTTGATGTGTATGTGTAAATCTTGCACATAATTACTTGATAGAATGTGGCTTGTTGACTACTTGATACTTGGTATTAATAACCAAAGAGTTAGAATATGGAACTAGATAGAGAATGATCAACTCTAAGATATACTTGAATCTAATACGTGTGAATTGAAAGTGCTATGAATAAGCACTAATGTGCTAGTAATTAGTTTTAATCGTGTACATACTCAATGAAGTATATAAAGTATAAAGAAGATATCTTGTTCTTGAGATGAGTTCCTAAAGAAAGAGGGACTAGTGTAATATGAAGATAATTCATAAAACAATGATTATAGAACACAATATGTGTTGGAAAATGTATTTGATTATTAACGATACATATACGCGAGATATGATTGTGACTAGGTACAATACGACCTATTCGACTACGTGCTTAGAGTCTAGGATGTTGGGCTCTACTTGAAAGTAAAGGTATCGTGATAGACACATTAGTGTGTTAAAGGTTATATGAATATGTACGTGCAAATATTTCATATGACAAAGTGATATAGAATGACATACCCTACTACTTGGTTGGGGTATGTTAATAATAGACTCTAATTTGGCTTGATTGTGTTACGTGGACACATTACGTGCCATTTTTATACTGATTTGTATTCGCAATTATTGCGTACATGTACTTGTATTTGGTGAGCACATGATTACATGGTTCCTGAAAAGCTAGTCCACTACTTTTGGACTTAGTTCTATACTCTTGTAGTTCAAGTAAACATCTACTTGTGCATTCTTGTTTGAGTCCAGCTGGTCACCTTGCTTGCTTGGAGATGTATAGGTTCACGCTTATCATGAGGCTGGAGCCAAAGTGATAATCGGGTGCCTATGTATCTGCGCTTGACCCCTTACTACAGGCCATAGTAAGGGTATAGCTTCCTTTATTAGAGCAATACGCCTGATAAAAGTGAATGCTAAAACTCGTGAACACCTCGTGAATCTTGTTCTTGTTAGTGACACTGGTTACCGGGTCCTATTGTGTACTGCACAGCAACAACTTGATTGATCGTGATTTGTCAACTGTAATAAGCAACGACAACAATGGTTTACTTGGGAGGAATAAGGTTGGAATATCCTTTGTAAAGTGTTAGTTTAGCCTTATGTGCTAGCTACTTGATGAGTTGGCTTAACCTCTCATATACTTGTTACTTGATGATATCTTGAGCATGATTACTTGATAATCTTCTTGATTTGCATGATTACATGATAACATGCTATGTACTTGTATCTAGTAACTTACTGAGATTTATCTCACCCCGTTCCTTGTTTATTTGTTCCCCCCCCCCAGGAAAGCAAGTGGTAATACGTTGTGAGGCTCAACTTAGCAGGGGCGTACTTGGCAGGTTGTTCTTGTTGGGGATTGTTATCCATTCCAGTTTTGGTGAGGACGATTTGGTATCAGTTGTTTAGACTCAGTATATTGGGTAGACTTGTATAGTTCTTGTAGTGCCAGCTTATGTGCTAGGCATGTTTTCCGCTGTGTACAACCATTTGGTTTAAATTTCTTGGTATAGAACTCGTTGTGAGCTATCTTAGCTCGTTCCTCTTGAGTATATATATGATGTCAGTTTGATATAAGCAGATGTCTTTCAGTTTCTCGTTTCTTGTTAGTCACGCGCACCAGGTTTGAAGTTCTATTAGGGAATCCCGAGACTTGGGGGCGTGTCACATATTGCTTATGGGAAATGACATTCCTGCACTGCAGTCTGTAAAGACTTGGTTAGGAAAGTGTTTTTCAATGAAAGATATGGGAGAATCCGCTTATATCCTTGGCATTAAGATCTATCGTGATAGATCCAAGAAATTGATTGGTTTAAGTCAAGATACATATATTGACAAAGTTCTTAAGATATTCTGCATGGAAAACTCTAAGAGGGAAAATTTGCCAGTAGGCCATGGCATAACTCTAAGCAAGAATCAGTGTCCTAAGAGAACTGATGAGCGTGAGAGAATGATTGGGATTCCATATGCTTCCGCAATGGGATCAATCATGTATTCCATGATAAGTACTAGACCCGATGTCTCGTATGCTTTGAGCATGACGAGCAGATACCAATCAAATCCTGGTGAAAGTTACTAGATTGCAGTCAAGACGATTCTTAAGTACTTGAGAAGGACTAAAGATTCGTTCTTGGTGTATGGAGGTGTGGAAGATGATCTTGTTGTAAGTGGTTACATAGATGCAAGCTTCCAAACCAACAAGGATGATTCAAGATCACAATCTGGATTTGTATTTGTTCTTAATGGAGGTGCGGTTAGCTGGAAGAGTTCTAAACAATGTACCATAGCAGATTCTACAACTGAAGCTGAGTATATTGCTGCATCAGATGCTGCAAAAGAGGCTGTTTGGATCAAGAAGTTCATTGGTGAACTAGAAGTGGTTCCTAGCATTGGTAACCCAATAGACCTTTATTGTGATAATAATAGTGCTATTGCTCAAGCAAAGGAACCAATATCACATCAGAAATCCAAACACATACTTAGGCGTTTTTATATCATTCGAGAGATCGTTGCTAGAGGAGATGTAAATATATGCAAAGTACCGATTGATGATAACATTGCCGACCCATTGACAAAGGGTCTTCCACAAGCAAAGCATGATGGTCATGTTAGGTCTATGTGTATTCGATACATTAATTAGGCCTAGTGCAAGTGGGAGATTGTTGGTGTTGTATGCTCTAGGCACATTATTTGAACGATTAATGTTATCTATTGATTATGTTTTAATAAAGATATTGAATGTTTGATTATTATATCTTTTGCATGTTTATTATAATAATCCCCATCCCTGATAATTATTATTAATTGTTAGCATAAGTTTAATAGATAATCATATGATGATTATGGTGTATGGGATACAACTAAACTTATGGGTATTTGTTGGAGAACTAATATTGGACTGACCCCGTATGAGATTTATGTCATGGTCACAATGTCATAATTAAATCTCATATAGTTATATCACTTGAATCTTTAGACCTGAGATTATTACAGTCTTCCACTTGATGAACATTACGTTTGACATATTCAAACGTTACCCCCTAACCGGGTAGTTATAAAGAATATGATTGGCATAATCGGATTCATGTAGGGAAGAGTAATAAGCCAAGATGGGATTTGTTCCTCGTCAAGAGAGATGTCAAGATTTGGCCACTCGATGAATGGTATTGATGAAATGCATGGCCGTGCTCAAATAAGATTTATTGTATCAATACATTCGGGATCGAGAAAGCATTGAACTATGTAAGTTGACCGTTGACCATGGCTTACGTTCAATAGACATCGTGAAATAAAGAGATTGTGATATGTTCTATTAAAAGGATATGAACTTATATAGTTATACTAATTGGGTAGGTATGACGGTTTGCTAGAACCTAATCATATCTTATGGGTTCACACCCATTGCCAACTTAGTATAATCCTAAAGGGTCACACACATTAGAACGAATCTTAAAAGGACTTAATTGGAATTATAGGTCGAAGGGCCTTTGAGGAATATTAGGAATTTAGAGGAGAAAATAGGAAAAGGGGAAGGTCCGATCGGACCTTGACAAGGACCCGGCCGGACCATGTGTTAACCCAGGTGGACCCAGTCCTATACCCGGGCAGACCTTTAGTCCTGTTTGGACTAGGTTTTTCCCAATACGTTTTCTTACGGGTTTAATCACTTGTTACCTATTTGGAATAGGTCTAACAAATATATAAACAACCTCTAATCAGCCTTATCAGTCCTATGGTTTTGTGACAATTTCCAAAGAGTTTGAGAGGTTTTATTCTTGTTCTAAGATCATAAAAGTGAAGAAAAAGAGATCACATATTAATTCCATATAGTTCATCATTGTGAAAGCGTGTTTCAAAATTTGGTCTTGCAACCAAGATCAAGTGTTTCTTTATATTCGTTCGTGGTGTGGATACCGTTAGAGGTTGACGCTTATCATCTTCAAGTTCATGATTGTGTTCGTGATCAAGTTTCGAAAAGCTCCACCGAATTCAATGTTGCTAAGGAAACGCTTCAAGGGTTAGTATTCTAGTATTCATTGTAGATGTATTTGATATAATCATATGAATTGATCTATTGGCTTTGGGTTTCATAAATTTTAAATGATATATTCCGCTGCGCATGTTGCCTCGACACCCAACACAAAACATGAAACAATAAATAATAATCCAAAACATCTCTTTATATAAAGGGGAAATGACAATTTAGGGTCCAAAGTTTGGGGGGTGTGTGCCAATAGGGGTCTGATGTATCAATTTTGTCAATTTAGGGTCCAAAGTTGCAAAAGTTGTGCAGGTTAGGGTTTTTTAACGATTCTGTTAACGGAATCCAGTTAAGTCACAAGTGTTTTGACATGGACTTAACTGGTGTTTGTTTTTATTATTTGCATGAGCATATTGTCATTTCAGATGTAGAAAATTAATACAAAAAATTGAAATATTAAATTTTACTTTCTTATATTAAATTAACTAATAATTAAGACGTCATTTACTGAAAATATTTTTTCAAGAAATACAATAAAAATATTTTTTTTCATTAGAACCACTATAAAATAAAAAGTATAATTTTAAAAAGGAAAAAGTGTAAAAAACTATATTAAAAAAAACCACTTTATTTTTTTAGAAAGAAGAAAGTGGGGATTTGGACAACTCTTTTTTTTTTTTTTTTTTTTTTTTCTGTGGTGGTGGTTACTATTGTTTCATTATTAATATTAGTGTTCCAATTATTTTATTTTATTTATAAAATTATTTTTATTTTTATTATTAATTTTCCTTGTTTATAACTTCATTATTTGCGTTTTTTTTTTAAAAACCACTTTAATTTTTTATTTACTTGTTATTTTATTTATTATTATTTTTGAATTAATTAAAATTATTCAAAAATTTAATAATAAAAGTGAAAGAAAATTTAGGGTCCATTGTATAAGGGGTGTGTGAAATGACAGCCTAGGCGAACATCCAAAACTAACTCCAGTTAAGTTTCTCTGTTACTTGACTGGATTTTCTTTGCAACTTAGTCCAAAAACCCTTAATTGACTAACGTTGTTAACTTTGGACCCTAAATTGACAAAATTGATACATCAGACCCCTATTGGCACACACCCCCAAAACTTTGGACCCTAAATTGTCATTTCCCCTTATATAAATGAAAAGTGATAACAAACATTGTCAAACAACATTCCAAATAACATGCCTAAGGCATATACACCAACAGTTGTTCCACCTTTCTTCGTCGTTTGATGCCTTGACTTTTTGTTCTTCATGTTTAGCCCTAGGCGTTCAAGTGATAGCCTTCGTTCTAAAAAATTTCGAGACATTTTTTTATCATTTTGCCAAGAATTATTAGATTTAACAACTTGGAGGAGTGTATGAGGACAATAACAAATTTTATTTAACTTTAATACCGACTCAAACATTAACATAAATGGGAAGGAGGAAAACTTAATCCACACTTTAGAGGACATTGACTCTTTTTTTTTTTTTTTTGGCAGAGAGAGAGCAAGGGAGTTTTCCCTAGCCTTCTTTGTTGTAGTCCTTGCTGTCATCGTAGTCCTCAAAACCGTTGTAACCTTCCATGTCGCTTCTTGAACTATCCGGGATCTCTTCGGTATTAGAGCTTGTCACCTAGGACTCCTCAGTTACTTCTCAGAGCAAATTGCCGATTCTAATCCCCGCATCATACATATATGCAAAATCCAGATAAAAGGCCCCACTAAGATGAGCTCGGTAGTCTATATTCAAGCACTTCAAGAAGATCTCCATTTGTTCCTTCATTGAGGGCCTATCGACAATATCGGCTAACTTGTCATTCCAACGGCGAGAGAATTCCCCAAATGATTCATTTCCCTCTTGCATGGTGTTCTCCAATTCTTTCTTTGTGGGACGGTGCATGTAACTGCCCTCATATTGTGACTTAAAGGCAAACATGGCGTCATCCCAATTGAGATGGGTGGAAACTAGGAGTGTCACGACCCGAAAACTAGGCTCTATTTTATTAGTAATAAATAATTATTATTTATTTATTTGCTCATTTATTTATTTAAATTATTATTTAATTAAGAATTATGTGTGCATTTTATGTGTTATAATAATTTATGCCTAGCATTTTAATTGGGTCATTTGTGCTAGTGTAGTATTATTTGGTCTTAGTTGTTAGTAGGAAGTACTAGAGTTGTGTGCTTAGTAGAGGAGGGGCCTAAATGTAACTTTTTAAATAATTTCCCCTACTCCCTCCCTACTCCCTCTCTTCTCCCTCACTTCTTCCTCACCCTACTCATCTCTCCCAGCAAACTATCTCTCTCTCTTCCTAGCTCAAGAAAAAGGGGTAAGTTTCTCTCTACCTTCTCTCTTCAATCTAACCATCTTCCTCTTGTTATTTCTCATTTCTTAAAACATGAAACTTGTTTAGATCGTCGTTAGGATCGTAGAGGGCTAAAAATATTCGAGTTCCGGCAACTTTGAGAAAATTCAAGTAAGTTGCTTTTCCTCCATTTTTATACTAAAATGTTCATATCATGCTTATATAATGCTTGAGTTGTTATATTTGAAGTTTGGTTGAGTTTAGAATTTATTTGGAATTTATTTGGGTTTTTGATGAAAATGGTGATTTTGATGAATGTTGGGGTTTGATTTTGGTTTTGGTTGATAAATGGTGTTGTTAAGGTCCCCTTTTAGGTTAATTGATGTTTGGGTACTTTGGGAACCTTGTTGGGAGTGTTGATTTTGGGTGTTCTGAAATTGGTATGAAAATGGTATGGAAATGGAAAGAACCCAGTTGCTGAAATCCCTCCCAGCCGTCGACCGAGCGCCCGCCCGCGTGGTGCTAGGCGCCCGCCTACACCCCCTTTTCCAGCGGCCAGACCTTCTGTTGAAACAAGCGCCCGCCTGCCTTGCCCGCGCGCCCGCCCGCTCCAGCCTGGGCGACCGCCCGATCCAGCCCGAGCACCCGCCCGCCCCCTTTTCCTGGCACTATTTCTTTACTTGTTTTCGGGTTTAGGTTATAACTTTCATACATGTTTTGGGCCTTATCCCCTTAGCCTTAAATGGTCAATTTGGAATACTCTATTGATGAAATTGGTCCCCTTGTGAATAAATGTGACTTGGGACTTGATTAATTATTGTTTGGGAATGTTGAAGCTCTTTTATGATGCGCGTTTATTCAATCCATCCTTATGGTGATTAATTGGAATGATTCCCTACTTTGGAATCCTTAGTTGTTATTTGAGCTAGTATTATATTGCTTAGCCCTTACTTGAAAGTCCAGCTGGTATTTTGTGTGTGTTTGGGCGATGCGAAACATTATGATGGCACAGCCAAGTCCATTGTGATGTTGACCATTGTTTTGCCCCATTATTTCCCTCCTCCAGATTGGCCTTGGATGTGAGATGAGCTAGCCCCTTTGTGAGCACTTTAGCTATTGGTTTTCGGGCTTTGACTGTGTGTCACTGTCCCCTTGTTATTGGTTCCGGTACCGGGGGTTTTCTCTTCAGCTTTCATGCTATTATGAAGATGATGATTTGTTGATTATTGAAGCTGCGCAGCGACCTTTATTTGGTTCATCGGTTTGGAAAACCTTGGCTAATATCCTTTGTTATGTGTTCATTTCCGCTGCTATCTGATATATGATAATTGCTATTTGTTATGTGATTTATTATTGATTATTGCATCATAGCATGTCATGTAGTTGCATTAGTAACTTATTGAGATTTATCTCACCCCCTTTTTTTATCTTTGTTTTTCCTTAACCCCCCCAGGACCAAGGAATTAGACTCGCTGATCACGAGGACGTCGTGAGGGTTGAGCTTTTGGGGCAAGTGTAATATGGTGGGTTTACTTATATAAATGTGTAACTCTTTTGGGGATAGTTGTACCACACTTTGACGTCACTAAGATTTGTATATTTATTATTTTTGTAGTGTGAGCTTATGGGGCTTATACTAGTACATTGTTGTTGTTAAATTGTTTTCCAAAACCTTGTGTTACCATCTTTTGATATGAAATGGAATTTTTAACTCCGATATTTTGGTGTTTTGATTAGTAAGTCGACGTCCAGATCGCGATCTCGGGCCTGCGGGGTTCAGGGTCGCGACAGTTGGTATCAGAGCTTTTGTTTAGCTCTAAGTATAAGTCTAGGTGGACTAGTATGACCTAGGAGGGTAGTTGTGTTCGGAGTGAGTAACGGTTGATGTTTTTTGCACGTAATTGTTTTCAATGGCTAGAAGAAGAACAGGTGAAGGTTCTAGTGGGGCTCAGAATCAGAATGATCTTCGGGAAGAGAACCGTGCCATGTTCCAAGGCATGTTTGAGGCGGCCATGAAGGCAATTCATGACCAAGGACTGAGAGTAGAAGAAGCACCACCACCCCGATATGGTTTGGAGCAATTCTTGAAACTGAAACCGGCAGAGTTCGATGGGAGCCCGATGTGAAGAAGGCCGAACTATGGGTTGAGTCTATGGAGAAATCTATGATGTGTTTGGATGGACGGACGAGGATAGGGTACGGTTCGCGGCTTATAAGCTCGTGGGTGCCGCCGAGCATTGGTGGAAAGGAGTTAAAGCTAGTTGGGATGACACTCACACAGTGTATGCATGGGATTGTTTGTGCGGAAGTTCAAAGAGCATTTTATTCTGGTAGTGGATCAGAACCGAAGGAGATCGAGCTTCTCAACTTGGAGCAAGGTTTGTTGTCTATAGCTCAGTACTCGGCTAAGTTCACAGAATTAGCCCGGTATTGTGACTATCTTGTGAGGACCGAAGAACAGAAGGCTATGAGATTCATCCGGGGTTTGAAGACTTCTATATGTAAGCTTATAGCCCAGAGGATTGTGACATTCAAGATGCGGTAGACGTGCATACTTGATCGAGCAAGATATTGGGGAACATAAGAGGAAGACCGAGTAGACCTGGAGCCAACCTGAGTAAGCAAGGGGCGCAGAGCAAGTCACAACCAAGGATTGATAACCGAGGTAACTTTGGGGGACAATCTCAGTCCCGAGGGCAACCGATCCCAAGGAACCCGGGTACCACTTCCAGGAACCAAGGGAACCAAATAGGAGACTTTGTTCCTATTGCAAAAGGAAGGCCATTCAGAGGACCGGTGTTGGAAGAAACATGGAAGGTGTACCAATTGTGGTCAAATGGGTGCAAGGGATTGTACCAGAGGCAGAGGTCAACCGACACAGGGTCAGAAAAGGGATGCTACGGGAAAGGCCAAAGTTCCAAGGAAAGTGTTTGCAATGAATCAGCATCAGGCAGATGATCCCTCAGTGATTGGAGGTATTGTTTCTATATCTAATGTGAGAGCGCGTACGTTAGTAGATCCAGGATCATCTCATTCTTACATTTCTGTGCAATTTTCTTCTTTGTTAAATGCTTCATCTGAGTCTTTGCCCTATGTGTTAGAGGTGTCAACTCCTATGGGAGAATGTTTGGTGACCGATAGGGTATTTCGTGCTTGTGATGTGCTTATATGTGGTCGTGTCTTGTGTGCGGACTTGGTAGTCCTTCCTATTCAGGACTTTGATGTTATTTTTGGGTATGGATTGGTTGAGCAGTTTTCATGCTTCCGTTGACTGTCGTAGAAAGATCGTCAATTTTTCCATCCCTGATGTGCCTAAGTTTACTTTTGAGGCTATGGCGTTTGGTAGAAGAAATTTTCGTATCATTTCTTATGTGAAAGCGAGGAAAATTATTGCCACCGTGGTTGTGAGTGGGTTACTTGGCTAGTGTGCTTGATACTAGGAAGAATCCCCTAGTTTGGAGAGTGTTCGGGTAGTTAGGGAATTCCCGATGTTTTTCTCTTCTGAATATGATATGCCTCCAGATCGTGGAATAGAATTTTGTATAGATATTTTGCCGGGTAGGCTCCGATTTCAAAGGCACCGTATAGATTGGCTCCCGCAGAGTTGAAGGAACTAAAGGTTCAGTTGCAAGAGTTGCTTGATCGAGGGTTATCCGCCCTAGTGTTTCCCCGTGGGGAGCACCGGTTTTGTTTGTGCGGAAGAAAGACGGTTCTTTGAGATTGTGTATTGACTACCGAAAGTTGAATCAGGTTACAGTGAAGAACAAGTATCCTCTTGTAGATACCCCGGGGGGACACGGCTTGGCTAGAGCGGTGAATTATCCTAGGATGTCTAACTTGTTTTTTAGAGTCGCCACCTATGTTTTGAGGAACATAAGA
>JAOWBW010001115.1:64997-101840 GCA_026119855.1 Campanula takesimana
ATCTATCAAGTTTTCCACTGAACCATTTGTTGGGATCTAGTCTAACTCAACTGTTATGTAGTCAGGCTCCATACGACTTACCAATTTTGCGTTTTTATGGTTAAAAGCACTCCAAGACATCCGGCCATTTGGGCTTGGCAAAGTGAATTTTGACTCGAGTGCCCGATACAAAATCAACTCCATTTTTTGCATGGTTTATTGATTGAATCATTTGGTTCATTGATTGAATCATTTCTATAAGAGCAAACCGTGCATCCGCTTCTTCATAAACGCTTTTACATTAATTGTGCATCTCTATGACACCCTTATTGTCTAATTCAGCAACCTTGTTCGTGACCTCTTTAAACCAGTCAAATGAGCCTTGTTCCTTGTAACACAATTGAAGTACGCCTTCTTTGTTTTGAAGATTGGCCCTGTTGACGTTTTCATTGAGTTTTATATCATAGGAGTAGGTGAAGTTTGCAATGGACTGCCTTCCTGAGCATCCATTTCCAAGCCATTTTCTTCTTCGTCCCTTACCTTTGTTAATAATGTCCTTCACAATGTTGATCATTAGCGTCACTCCAATTTCTAGCCCCACCAGCAAAATCACAACTTATTTTGTAGTCTTGTGATGGTGCTCCATATGGGCCGTTGATAGAACTTTTGGGAACCTGCTAATCATTAGCAGTTACAGTAGCAGCTTTTAAATAATACTCCCTCCGTCCTAGTGTAATAGGCACATAGTAAGAGTCTCATTCCAAAAATGGCAGGAGATGAATAGTGTTTTCGACAACTTTATCCTTAAAATGCTTGCATAATTATTAAAAAAAAAAACCCTTATACTTACTTACTTTACCCACTTACATTCTAGTAGTGTTTTGGACAATTATATCCTCAACAAAATATTAGTCAGAAAAAAAAAACAATTAAGTTGGCGTTCAGCGTATAAAATTTTACAGTGCTCAAGTTTTTTATAAAGGAATTCAGTCTTGGAACATTGTACAACTGTGGGGAGTTTTCTATTTCCTAAGGTAAATAATACTCCCTCCGTCCCAAAATGATCTTCCTATTTGCCATTTCTCATTGTCCCAAAAGTTCTTCCTGTTTTTACATTTTGGCCTTAAAAGTGCATAAACAAAACATGGCTACTGAAGCAAGTGTTCATATCCTTAAAAGTTTGAATAGTCAAATGAGAAGATCATTTTGGGACGGAGGGAGTATTTAAAATTACGTATTGTTTTAAGTAGGTGAATGCTATAACACAACACAGTAATGCCAACAGCCATGCCTCATAAGATCAACATGATTTTTTTTCTCAATTACAATTTTCAGGCATGGATTTTTGGGTTAGTGACAGAATACAAACCTGAACCAAGTCCACAGCACGTTGTGAGCAGTTACAAGTGTTAATAAATATCTCCAGGTAAGTAGCAATTAACAGAAAAATGGTGTTTCCAGCTCCACAACCAACCTGCATAGCATAATAACTCAATAACCTCACTACCATTGACATGGGAAAGCAACATAAACGATGTGAAATTAATGAATGAAAGTCTATAATTGGAAGAGCTACGGCTTGTGAATGTACAAGAAAATATAGGGCACACTTAAAATAAAGTTTCCTGAACAGAATAATTAATTTATGTTTGTTTATGAAAAATATGTATATATGTCCTCGCAAGGAGGCAGGGCTTGTGCGTTAGAGAACGCCCTGGTACAAGAGATTCGCAGAGTGCCGGCTCTGAGTAGTGCCAATGGCAGCCAGCAGGCTCTGAGGCTCTGAGGCTCTGCTAACCAAAAAATGGTTAAAATTTGAATTCACTTCTGGGAGAGCTCAAATGTAAACCAACAAATTTTGGTAAAACAGTTCATCAAGATGGGCAATGCTAGACTTACAAAAGAAGTTTATAAAATGAAGGATACAAAATGTGGTGGCGATATTTCAATGGCTACATCGATAGTGGACCCGGCACTCTCTAATTAAAAACACCAATACAATTATGACACCTCATTTTGTTAGCCACATTTTGTAGCCATCTTTTGTAACTTTATTATTTCCCCATCAAGATATATGGCGAGACAAATGAAAATGACCTCTAGAACAACTTTCCTTCCTTCTCCCTAAATAGCTATGTAGCAAGAAAACTTTAAGCTATATAAAAAATATTGTATTGTTATTTTAGGGTTTTTTTGGAAAAAAAAAACCTTAAATTACGAATGCTAAAGTATTCCTGTACTCACAGAAAAGTAGTTGCCCCATTCCTGGTTTAAGTAATGGCGATACTTAAAGAACTAATAAAAGAAAGGCATAACATTAACTTCAATAGAACTGATCTAAGAGCATCCACAATGAAGCTTTTTAGGAGCTCTTTATTTCTATGAATAAGCTTTGTAGAGATTTTACCATTGTGAACTTTTGGAAAGAGCTCCTTATTAAGGAGTAACTCTTTGTAGAAAGAGCTCTTAAAAAGCTCATTTGAGAAACACTAGCATTAATTTTTACCAACTTCCCATGCTATAAAAAGAGCTCTACCATTGTGAGAAAAACTTTGTGCTTTTTATTTGATGATTTTATGAGGATGTGGCATATGGGGGCCATAAAAAAGCTTTTAAAACAATTCTACCATTGTGGATGCTCTAACACCACAAAGGGCTGTTGGTAAACGCAAGAGGTGCGACAATCCAGACAAACACACAATTTCCATTCCAACAGACGACAACACCAACAAAACAATGGTTTCATGTATAGCACTCCAACTCCGCTCCGTTCATAGAAAAGTTAGGACTAGAATTCGTTGTCAAGAGCTACTAAGCTTATAGATATGTAATGTAAGCACAAGCTCACTCGGACGGTAAAAATGTCTACTTTTCTTTGACTTATATAGATATCCATCCATTATCATACTTATCTAGCTTTCTCAACACCCCAGGACATATATTCAATGGCAGAAAGAATCTACACAGCTAGCTAGATGTAGCACATGTGGATTTGAATTATTGTGCTATAAGAAATCAACTACCTGAAGCAGGTTTCAGGTAGCTGTGATATGAGACCATAGTAATGGATGAAAATGGAGAATCTAACCTTGTCTTAATTTCTCAGCCTTTACCATTTTAGAGAAATTGTTAACTGTTTCACTTAACTACTGTGATCATAGAGGTAGTTAAGAGGACATGGAAGCTAAAATTCATGACAGCTGCTGACGACCAACCTTGTCCAATGACAAATTCAAGACACGGGATACTCATAAAATACAAGGGCAGCACAAAGGCAATGCAAAAAAGACATAATTGAAAATGTCAATGACATTGAACAACAATAACAAAGCCTTAGTCCCATAACAACCATCAATAATAAAATTAGCCTAAATGCATATTCCAGAACAAGAGACGAGTAAATAAATGAAATGTAACCTGCATGTAAGCCATCATATCATTGCTAGAGACTCTAGAACCTGCTTCTCTTGCCTCAAAACCCAGTTATAGAATTTTTCCTGCAACCAAAAAGTATATATAAGTAATCAGCTGGTTCAGTAACGTGTTTCAAAGAAGAAGACTGTACAGTACAAGGACAACAAGAAGAAGATGACAATGCAGAGTAAACTGATCAAAGCTTAAATAAAACATTAAAACAAAAAAATGATGAAGAATGAGAACTTGAATCCCACTACATAATCAAACTATCCATGCTCACAAGGTCCCATAAGTGGTGGACCTGGATGGTACTCAATGGCAAACCCCATCCCTTAAGATTCTGAGACACCTCCCAAACTCTCAAGCCACTCACTATCCTGAAATCTCCTCCAAGCTTCAGACAGTCACAAACATTTTAAATCAATAAATGGGGTGGTTTCAATGATGAGAATCCTGTTCATATCTCTCTAATATTGAAAGAAAAAAACATAGATTTACCTTATTCTTCGGATTTTCTTGAAGCCAAATTCAAATCATCTTCCTCATTCACTTCCTCCTCCGACAAATCTCCAAGCAAAGGCCTTAGTTTCCAAACAAAAACCCATATCGATGGAAAGAAAAGAGAGATTCCATCAAAACAGATTTCGATTTCTCTTTCTCTTCTTCAAGAAGAGAAGACAATGAAACCGGAATCAATAGGAGGAAATGATTAATTCCCAGTGGGAGTGTTTAACTAATTAGATCTTAAACAGAAAATAACAGCTACAAAAATTGAATCAAAAAATCTTAATTTATAAACTGAAATTGAAATTGTGGCCCTAAATTGAAAGAGGTGAGAGTTTTTAGCAGTTACATAACAGCGATTTGGACTCCGAGTTGAGACCTTGTTTGAGCCACTGCGATCTATCCATGGAGCCAGCCCGACATCGACCAAGGAGGGTGGAGCCGAGCCTCTGTTGGCTGGAGTTGCTTCTTCATGATGATGATGGATATGGATATGGAGATGGAGATGGAGATGGAGATGGAGATGGGAGTAAAATCGATGAAGAAAGGTTGAGGGGCGGAAAGAGAAGCGCTTTGGGAGTCACATACGGGCTGAAGAAGGAGTCGAGAAAAGGAGCGTACATGTGGATATTTTTGGAGAAGTGTCGAGAGTAGATATCGAGAAGGACCTGCCATAAATCACGTAACTTTCCAAATTCTTCGGTCAGAATCAACCTTTCCCAGGTTTCCGTTTTCAGAAGAATGGTTTTGAGCGGGAAACTAAAATAGAAATGGGCTCACACCACTTCAGCCATTATTTATATATAGATGATTAGTAAATATAATAATAATAATTATAATAATTATTATAATAAAATAATATTATTAATAGTAATAGTTAATTGATATAGTAACTATTATGATTAATAATATTAAAAATTAATAATCTAACTTATATAATAACTATTATAATTAACTAATACAAATAATAGTAATAGTTAATGTATGTAGCTTATTATAGTTAACCAATACTATTAATAGTAAAAAATAACTTATAAAGTAACTATTATGGTTAACTAATACTATTAATAGTAATAATTAACTATATAGTAACTATTAACTAATACTATTAATAGTAATAGTAAACTAATATAGTAACTATTATAGTTAACTAATACTATTAATAGTAATATTTAACTTGTATTGTAACTAATATTGTTAACTAATACTATAATAGTAATAGTTAACTAATATAGTTAACTATTATAGTTACCCTTTTTAGTAACTATTATTATTAGCTAATAGTATTAGCTAATGAAAAGAAAATGAAAAGTCACTTATTTATTAGTATGTTGTTGATGTGGCTTCTCCAAATGCAAGCTTTCTCCATTGTTTGTCCACATGTCAATACCATAGTTCTTTTGGCCAACTTTAATATATATATATATATATATATATATATAAATTTACGTCAAGCGAAAGTCAAGAGAAAGTCCGTTCAGAAAAAAAAGTCCAAAATAAATTTAATAAAAACTAATTTGAAAAATTATTAATTTTTAGGATGGAGGAAATAAGACGGATTGTCTATCAATAAACTCAAATTTGAATTTTGTTTCCCTAAATAATTTGTTCCAAAAAACTTATGAACATTCTCAAAGCATATACGTGGTCAATTGAGCTGGACAACGTAATTAAGCAATAATCTTGCCAGCTGGTCCCCGTGACCCACGAGTTCAAACTCGTTCGGGCCAAACCAAAAACACGCGACACACACAAATACAAATATAAAGTCATAAAAATAAAAATGTACCACAAAATTTGATTTACAAAATAATATGTCAAAATTTTATTATTTTTTTAATTTGAGTGTGCCAGGTCCACTATCGATGTAACCAATAAAATATCACCACCTCATTTGTATCAAACGGATTTCGAACCGCTGCACCGAGCAGTTAGCTCCACCCAATGGTTCCGATTGGAGCCACATCATTTTAGCTCCACCCAACGGTTGAGATGTGTCCGAGCTCGGTGAGACCCACAAAAATTGAAATTATAGCCGCACACCCAAACCGCTCGCCTATGTGGCCTTGATCGGAGTCGTTGGATGAAAAGGTGTAGCTAACTTGGGTGAAGCAGTTCTAGGCCCGTATCCATCATTACTAGGGGTAACCGTGCTCTGCACGGGAAACCAACGCTATGTCTTAAAAAATATTTTAACTATAGTTAACTAATATAGTAATCATCATTTTAATTAATACTATTAATAATAAAAATTAATCTATATGATTACTATTATTATAATAACTATTATAATTAATTAATACCATTGATAGTAATAGTTAATATATACTGTATATTAATAGCAATGATTAGTCTATATAATAATAATTGCTAATATAATTATTTTAATAAAATAATATTATTAATAGTAATAGTTAATTGATATAGCAACTATTATGATTAATTAATATTAAAATTTAATAATCTAACTTATATAATAACTATTATAATTAACTAACACTAATAATAGTAATAGTATTGTATGTAGCCTATTATAGTTAACCAATACTATTAATAGTAAAAAATAACTTATAAAGTAACTATTATGGTTAACTAATACTATTAATATTAATAATTAACTATATAGTAACTATTATAGTTAACTAATACAATTAATAGTAATAGTTAACTAATATAGTAATTATTATAGTTAACTAATACTATTAATAGTAATAGTTAACTTGTATTGTAACTAATATTGTTAACTAATACTATTAATAGTAATAGTTAACTAATATAGTTAACTATAATAGTAACTATTATAGTTAAGTAATACTATTAATAGTAATATTTAACTTGTATTGTAACTAATATTGTTAACTAATACTATTAATAGTAATAGTTAACTAATATAGTTAACTATAATAGTAACTATTACTAAAAGAGTAATAGTTAACTACAATGGTTAACTATTACTAATAATAGTAATAGTTACTATAATAGTTAACTATTATAATTACCCTTTTTAGTAACTATTATTATTAGCTAATAGTATTTGCTAATGAAAAGAAAATAAAAAGTCACTTATTTATTAGTATGTGTTGATGTGGCTTCTCCAAATGCAAGCTTTCTCCATTGTTTGTCCACATGTCAATATCATATCTCTTTTGACCAACTTTAATATATACTATATATATAGATTTTGTGATCTTCTTTCGTGTGCCCATGGCCTTGCCCAAATACAAATGCGCAATAAAAAACACAACTTGTGGGTCCCACATTCCATCTACCAATCACAATATCCCAGCCCCCCGACCACCACGACGGCTGAGTGCTGACGACTAAACAACCAGATCGGTCTCTCTCCATCCCCTCCCCCCCCCCTCTCTCTCTCTCTAAAGATTCAGTTTTTGAATCTGAATCACTGGGTTTGTTTTTCTTTAATCAAAATCCATCATCGGATCAACCTTCGCCGGCGGCCGTCGTATAATTTTGGCGGGAACTGCTTCTCAATTTTCATCTAATTTGAGCGGGCAATTAAATATAGGTTGCGAGCTTTTTGTTTTTTGTTATTGTGTGGGATTTGGCAGGTCCTAGTAGTTGAAAAGGAGCTGCCAAGAATTTTTTGTTAGATTCAATTTTGAATTGGAATATAGATATAGATATAGATGTAGAGAGAGAAACTGAGGAGAGAGAGAGAGAGATGGAGATGACGGACAATGCGCGAGGGCTGATTCTAGCAATGGTGTCAAGCTTGTTTATTGGGTCAAGCTTCATCTTGAAGAAGAAAGGTCTTAAGCGTGCTGCGGCTTCTACTGGTACAAGCGCAGGTTAATAATAATAATTCTTTCTTTCTTTCATTTATTTAGATTTATTTATTTTAATTGATTTAATTTTGGGGTTTCTTTGTGTTCATTTTTTTTTTCTATGAATTTTTCAATCATTATTGTGACTACTGCTTTGGAATAATTTTTCTAATTACTTATCATTTCAATTGAAACTTGAGTTCATAGCTTAATTTCACATTTTTCATAAATCAAACTTCTGTATATGTTATTGAGTTTACTTGCTTGTCCCAATTGCAGTTAAAAGTGTTTCTTTTTCTTGAAATCTGACTTTTTTTTTTTTTTTTTTTTATTGGAATTAACAGAAGTAGAAAGTGTGACTCTTTTTGAACCAATCTTGTATACTTCAAATATCCCAGAAATGTCTAGTGAATAATTAAAGCTCGAGCCTCGACCTCATGGTTTAGTTTCATTTTACCCCCTTCATACCCAAATATGGGAAGTGGACGAACAAAATGAATTCAGCGGGCTACAAATCGCTCTTTCAGTACAGAATTCAATGTTTGGAATTGAGTTGTCAAACACACTCCAAGATATATACATACATAGAAAATGTGACTCCTTTTTTGGACTGAGTGTCTATTAAGGAGTCCAGAAATGTGTAATGGACAATTGAATCTATTATTTTGACTCATATCTATCCTTCATGGTTCTTTGTTGAAATCGTTCTTTTTCCTATAGTGCCTTTACACTTACAGTGCAATAAACATAAATTTGATAACGAGCATTTTCTTTTTCATCAAGCTATGGGAATGCGAATGCCATTTATGTTGTGTGGCAGTGCTGTAAAGACGTGTACATAGATAGGGCTTATAGATACGTTTCGTGCTAAGAGCCTCACAAGTTTCTTGGCATAAGCGAATGAATATATGGCTAGACAGTGTGCTGTTTAGGTATGACAATGTCGGGAGTTTCTATAAACATTGAGGCTCTTTAACTCCTGTGTTGTTAGATTCTTTAAACTTTCAGTATATAGTCCTCCCTCCATCCGATAATTCCTAAATACGGATATACTTTTTTTTTTTTTTTCTCTTTCTTTATTTCATTAATCTGTCAACACAACTTTTGACTTTCAAAGTCTTGGCAGCTTATTTATCATGATGTACAATGTTGTCTTGTTTCTGTTCTAGGTTTTGGTAGTTACACTTACTTACAAGAACCCCTTTGGTGGACGGGCATGGTGACAAGTAAGTATATACTCCCTCCGTCCCAGCACAAGTGAGACTTCTTTCCCTTCTAGGCCGTCCCACTAAAAGTGAGACTGCCTAAAATGGAAATGTTTCAACACCACTCATTCTCTCTCTTCATTTTCCACCACTCAATTTATCCAACTAACACTACTATTTACTCCACTCATTCTATTTCTTCATTTTCTACCACACATTTACTACTTTGTCTTAATTAGTGTGCAAACCCCTCTAGTCCTACTTGTGCTGGGACGGAGGGAGTATAGCCATAGTGTCTTTGTCTATGTCTGTATCTGTCCCTGCCTCTCTCTCTCTCTCTCTCTACTCTGAAAGAAAAAGAATGAATCTTTTAGTGGCTAACGACACTGACTTTGGCAATGGATGAACATGCAGTGATTGTAGGAGAGATTGCAAATTTTGTGGCTTATGCTTATGCTCCAGCGGTTCTTGTGACTCCTCTCGGTGCATTAAGTATCATTGTTAGGTTATACTTCTGGTTTTTTGTTTTATCTAATTCCGAGAAATTCTGATCATTTTTTTTGCTTAACTAATCTGTTTGATGCATTTGAACAGTGCTGTTTTGGCCCACTTCTTGTTGAAAGAACGACTTCAGCGGATGGGTGTTTTGGGATGTGTTTCGTGCATTGTGGGGTCAGTTGTGATTGTAATCCATGCGCCTAAAGAGCACACTCCGAGTTCTGTTCATGAAATCTGGACATTAGCAACTGAACCAGGTGTAATTTTGTTGAAACCCGAAATTTTCAGTTTCTGTTATGTTGCTCATCAGTCTTTCATTACTCCCTCTCCCTCCGTCCCATAAACGTAGTCCCACTTTTTAAAGATAACATTGACCAATAATTTTGTGTTAATTGATTTATCCAAATGTAATTCTATTACTTGTATTGGATACTACATTAAACGCACTACCAATGACAATTTTTTTTTAATTTTCATTATATAGGATAAATAAATTAATACTTCCTCTGTCTCAGAGTAACTATCACACTTTCTTTTAGGTATGTTCCAGAGCAAGGTTCACACTTTTTGTTATTCCCAAAATGGCAAAAACAATGAATAGTGTTTTGGAAATATATGTCCTCATACTTTTTTGGATGATTACAATGAAACTTATGCTTAAGTAACCTATTTTTTACCTACTGGGATTATAAATAGTTTTTGGACAATTATGTCCCCAACTCACATAAGCTGTTTACTGTTTTTAACCGTTTCTTTAATAAGCATGCAAACCCAAGGTGTAAATGTTACTATGGGACATAGGGAGTATAAATTATTGGTCAAAATTCAATTAAAGTTATCCAAAAATAGTGTGACTATCTCTATGGACGGAGGGAGTATATATATAATAATAAAGATGCTAACCTCATTCTGTTTACTTTTGTCTCAACAGCATTTCTAGTATATGTAGCTGCTTCATTATCGATAGTGCTGGCTCTTGTTTTGTATTTTGAACCTCGCTATGGGCAGACAAATATACTGATATACTTGGGAATATGTTCTTTAATGGGCGCACTCACGGTAATTTGTTTCCTTCCAATAGGAATGTACGTACAGCATTTCATTATCTAGAATCTTATGACTTGTTATATCTGGGCTTTTCATCTTCATCTAAGGAGGTCGGTTTCTATTTTCTCATGCCATAATGCAGGTTGTAAGCATAAAAGCCATTGGAATTGCAATTAAACTTACCCTTGAGGGAATAAGTCAGGTTGAATATCCCGAGACTTGGCTATTTGTTATGGTTGCAGTCTTCTGCGTTATCACGCAGTTGAATTACCTTAACAAGGTACTCCCTCCGTCCCAAACTTATGGTTACTTATTTCCATTTTGGGCGTTCCATACTTATGGTTACTTACCCAAAAGGTTCAATTTTCTCTCTCCTCCCCACTCACAACAACTATCCACTACCTCATTTTCTCTCTCCCTCCCGCTCACAACACCTACTTTATTCGTAACATTCAATTTTAGTCACCGTAAGTTTGGGACGGAGGGAGTAAATTATTAACTATTAAAGCCAATGCATGCCGGCACACATATACGCAAGTACATGTGCATGTTTATGTTCGTTTTCCTACTCGTCGAGTCTTTCTACTTGTATACAAGTCCTATTTCCTAATTACTCCCTCTGTCCCATAATAAATAAATGTTGCACTTTCCTTTTCTGTCCGTCCCACAAAAAATGCCACATTTCTAAATAAAAAAAAGAAAGAATATTCTTATTGCAATTTTAACATGGTGCAAGGGATGTACAAACAAGAAAAGCACATTTTTAAAAAACCTTTACAAGTCAAACGCTGCATTGTTATGGGAAGAAAACTGATTGTGGGTGGTTATGTCTGTTTTCTCCAATCTTATCCAATGTCTTAGGCTCTAAGCAATTCTAATTAGTGATATCATGCATCGATGAACGTTTTCTCTCTCTGATACTGATACTTGTTTCACCTTTTCTCTAGGCTCTGGATACGTTCAACACCGCACTTGTTTCCCCAATCTATTATGTGATGTTCACAACTCTAACGATTGTCGCGAGCGCCATCATGTTTAAGGTGGGCCCCACACAATTGAGATGCTACTTGTTACTGGTTTTGATATAATGGTTAGATAATACTCCCTCTGTCCCAAAATGATCTTCATATTTGTCATTTTTCATCGTCCCAAAAAGATCTTCTCATTTCCACAATTTAAGCTTGAAAGTGCATAATCATAGCATGGCTCGTGTAACAAGTGTTCATATCCTTAAAAATTTTGAATAGTCAAATGCGAAGATCCTTCTGGGACAGAGGGAGTAATAGGAAATATGATGAGCATGCGATTAAAGTTGCATATATTATACAGGACTGGGCTGATCAGAATGCTAGCAGCATAGCATCCGAGTTGTGTGGTTTCATCACCGTTCTTTCAGGAACAATCATACTTCACTCCACTCGAGAACAGGAACCCTCTACTCCAACAGGTATACGTAGAATTCTGCATTATCGAGCAAGTCATGCAGTTATTGTTTTTCACCAATAGATACCAACTGGACCTGGGGTTTGTGCCGTTCAATTACACTTAAAAGTACATATATGAACCTCTAGATTAATCAATAAGAGTTTAATTGTCTTTTGACTCTCACCCTTTCACCAACAGGGGCCACCCGTTTATGAAAAATGTAATTTGGATCATTGAGCATTCAAACTTTTATGCAGTTGAACTGCATAGGCCCCAAATCCCATACAAACTCCCTTTGTCCGGGTGATTATAATTTATTGCTATGGTAGGTACACAAATGACAATGCAAAGAAAGCATTACGACCCTAAAAAAGTCAACTTAAAACCAGTTGACTTTTTGTAGTATAGGTTTGTTTGCACGGGTAGTAGGTGCACCCATCCTTTTCTGGTGCTAGGGAAGAAAAGCCGACTTGTCATGTTGTCTTAATCTACCCGAGTCTTCACACAAATCTCAGATTATTGCATTTGCTTCTCTTTTTCAGGCTCTCTGACATGGTTTGGTGGAGAATCCTTCAAAAGTATGGCGGAAGAACATTTCATTACTCTGCACAACTCGGATTTCTTTAGTTAAAGAAATCTTCTTTTTGTAGATGAGTGGATTTGTATAGTAGAGCGATTCTTTTTCCTCCCAAGACAATTGGAGAAGCTCGACCTTGGAATGGAGGTATTTGAATACTGTATCAACCAACAAATGTGTACACAAATACGTAGGCGAGGTATTGCTGCAGATCTCATTAACTGCAGAAATCGTTCGCGTATTTTGATTTGCTAGGCTTGATTTTCATTGATCAACAAGATGAATGTCAGTTTTTATTCAAGATTTTACATTGCAAGTACATATTTTACAACGGTGTGATTGCTCGTTGAAAGCTTGGATATTGTATTGTAAATCACAAAATTTCCTCTCAATTTCTCTTAAATTTCAAACGAAATCCCTCGGTAATCCACGGAGGCAACTTCTATCCATTTTCATCTTCATTTTCATGTTTTTTCCTCGGACCTGGAACCACTCCACCCAAGTTTGCGCTACCCCTCCACCCAACGGCTCCGATCAAGGTCATATAGGCGAGCTCATCATCTGTGCGGCTAAGATGATTTCAATTTTTTGTGGGTCCCACCGAGCTTGGACACATCTCATTCGTTGGGTGGAGCTAAGATGAGGTGACTCCAATCGGAACCACTGGGTGGAGCTAACTCCCTGGTGCAGCGGTTCCAAATCCTTTTTTCCTCAAGAGTTTATTTAAGGTTTCATGTTTTTATTTGAGGTTTCTAAATTTCTCTTAAATTGCTTTTGTAGGTTTTACTGTTAAAATTGTCAATCTATTAGTTAAAAATAACTCGCAATTAAATGGTTCCTTTGGTTTCAAAGCATACTATATTAAGAATATGACAATTATAATTGAATTTTTGTTACTAAAAATGATAGTTTAACTTGTCTCTAGTTACAACATAATACTAACGAATAAACAAATTTTTTTTTGTAACAATGAACACAAAATTTAAAACATAAACATAAAACCAAATTTTTATTATTCCTTAAAAAAAACATAAAACCAAATTTTTATTATTTAAAAAGTAATTCTTAATACTTTCAAAATAAAATAAAAACTGATTTTTCATTATTCAACCATTTACTACCAACAATATTCGTAGTCAAAAATTGTATAAACTTCTTTTGAAATCTTAAAATTAAAATTGCTCTACATATAAGAATATACTCCCTCTCCCTCTGTCCCGTAAAGTTACTCTCTTGTTATTACGAACGAACTTTGAACAATAATCTAATTTTTTTAATTATCTTAATGAGAATCTAAAATTAGTGTTCATAGTATTTATAATGGTGTATCAATAACAAGTTGTAAATTTTCATTTAAATAATTAAAAATAACCTAAATTATCGCTCAAAGTTAATTCGTAATAACAACGAAAAAAAGGGACTAACTTTTCGGCTGAAGCACTGCTTAGTAGGGATGGCCAACGCCGGTTCCGGTTCGGCTTTTATGTGAACCTTAACCGACCCTTAGTTACACCGGTTCCGGTTGTCACAATCCGGTTCCGCGGTTCCTTTTTTGATGGTTTTTTAACGGTTAATTCTTATGAAACTGTTAGAAATAAGTCAAAACACATTTTTTATTATTTTCATTCACTGAATTTGGCAAAAAAACAAGTCAAAACACAACTTTTATTGTCAACCTTCCATTAGTAACGGTTAATTCTGATGAAACTGTTAGAAATCTAATGATTTTGATGGTTTTTTAACGGCTTTACTGACGGTTCAGACGGTTCCGGTTCACGTTTTGTTGGGCGGTTCGGAACCGCCGGTTCACGGTTTCTAGGGGGGTTGAACCTTAACCGGCCCTTATCCAAAACGGTTCCGGTTCCCACGGTTCTGATTTTCATGGCGGTTACGGTTTTTTCGGTTCCGGTTCCGGGCCGGTTCGACGGTTCCCGGTCCGGTTTAGCCATCCCTGCTTCTTAGTATACGTGAATCATTTTTCATCTTGGAAAGGGTAAAATGAAATATAAACAAATATCAACGTGCATCCGATTCCAAATCGATTTATGGAACACAACTCAAATTGTGGACCGTCGGATCAAACACGAAAATCCAATCTTATTTATACAAAAAAAAAAAAAAAAAAAACCCTTTGCTGGCGATCAACGCTACCTTCAACCTCCAAAACCTATCTCTTTTTTGTGTTACACAAAGAACAGATTTTTGAGCTTAGAGAGAGAAAGAGGTAGAGAGAGAAAGCAGAGCAAACATGGCGGCAACTGTGAGTGCGTGGTCCAAACCTGGCGCCTGGGCTAAAGATTCCGAAGAACACGAGGACGAACTCATCCAAGAAGCCGCCGCGGCCGCCGCGTCTAGCAAAATCTTTCCAACGGCGGCGACACGGCTGATTTCCCTTCCCTTTCGGCGGCTGCCTCCACCAAGACCAAGAAAAAGAAAGGCCAGACCTTGTCTTTGGGCGATTTTCATTCCGCGGATCAGAAAAAATTTCAGGCCGGTGGAGCCAGCAATAGGGGTTTAACCATCGATGAACAGATTATGCTTCCGACCGGTCCTCGTCAGCGGACCGCCGAGGAGATGGAACGGAGTAGCCTCGGTGGAGGGTTCAGATCGTACGGGTCGAATGACCGGAGTGATTCTTCTAGGTGGGGTTCCGACCGGGGCGAGGAGGGTGGTAGGCAACGAGGGTTTGGACGGGATAGGGATTCGAGCAGGGATGATGCGCCGTCGCGCGCGGATGAGATTGACGATTGGGGCGCCGCAAAGAAGAGTTCAATTGGGGGAGGGTTTGAGAGGAGAGGGGAGAGAGGAGGGTTTTTCAGCGATTCTCAATCTAGAGCTGACGATTCTGATAGTTGGGTATCCAAGAAGAGCTTTTCTCCATCAAGTGATGGAGGGAGGAGATACGGTGGAGGGTTTGACAGGGAGAGGAGAGGTGGAGGGTTTGAATCAAACGGGATCGGAAACGGTGCTGACTCTGATAGTTGGGGGAGGAAGAAGGAGGAAGATGGAAGGAGGTTTGGTACTGGTGGTGGGGCCTTTGATAGTTTGAGAGAAAGAAGGGGAGGGAATGATTCAGATGCAGAGAATTGGGGAAAGAGGAGAGAGGATGGAATTGGGAGTGATAGTGGAAATGGTAGGCCAAAGCTTAATTTACAGCCAAGGAAATTGCCAGTAGGGAGACGGAGGGGGCTCCGGTTGGTGCAAAACCGAGCAAAGGGTCGAATCCGTTTGGTGATGCGAGGCCAAGGGAGCAAGTGTTGAAGGAGAAGGGACAGGATTGGAAGGAGATAGATGAGAAACTTGAGGCTACAAAGTTAAAGGAGGCAGATGGACCTTCGTTTGGAAAGAGGGGTTTTGGGAGCGGAAATGGAAGAGTGGGTACGCCGGAGGAGAGACCGTGGAGGAAGAATGATAACGTTGATAGTCGCCCTCCAAGGTTGGTTATATAATTTGTCGACATTTTTTTTTGTGAATTCTACTAATATTACTTGCCATGATTATCATAAAGTTTATGCTTTGATTATTTGAAATGCATTGTTGATTTCACATAGTCATCTAAAGACTTCATTTTTAGAGTTTCTGCTTTTTATTTCTTTGTGATCCTTGATTGTGAATGTTGTTGACGTAGTTACTGTACGCACTGCTTCCACTTGTGAGCTATTTGAATATAGACAAGAATTGTCATTCGTGGCCAAGTTAGGTTATTGTATGCGTGCATTGCATTGCACATTACGGAAACATAGACTTGTGGGTTAGTGAGGTAGAGAATTGTTTGCGTGTTTATGATACCTTGTGTTGTTTGGCATTATCAGCCTTTGTTGCCTGGACACATACCCAAGTGCAATGTACTCTAGTTTGCAAGATCAGGATTCAGGAGGGAGTGAACCATGTTATTCTTAAGCGTAGTGAACTCAAAAAATATTCATGGTGTTTGTTATTATGATTCTTTAGTTGATTGTATTGTATCTTGACATTGCAAAAACAATATTGCTATCATTAGAAACAAGAGTATTTTGGAGCAAAGCAAAAAAGGAAAGATGCCCCATTTTGTTTGGGACGGACTTGTTTATTATTCACGTTTAACCATCTCAAAGGGTTTCACATAGCATCTCACTCTATGCTAACTCCTTCGTTAAGGAACTGCATATTTTTTAAACTTCTGTATAGATGGCTGCGTATATAAAGCTTAGACGTAGTTCTTATTTAGCATGTGAGTTGGAACTTGAAACTGATGGACTTGCTCTTTTGAAAGCAACCTATAAATTAGTGACCTAATGGAAATTTGTTTTTCACTGGAGTTTTGCAAGGGTAACTGTTCTCTATCCTTGGATGGTCATTGGAGGTCTGTAGTTATGCCTTAAGAGTCTCTTCTCGACAACCCTTCTAAAATCTGTTTCCAGAAAGGTTTTTTCATTTTACACATCAATAGGTGTTATTATATTTTTTCCTACTTCTTTTACTTTTTATTTATTTTCTATTAGTATATTTATTAAAAACAATTAAAAATTATAGATTAAACATATTTAGATAATTATTAAGGTGTTACATTACCATCAAGTATTTTTGGATTTTTGATATCATAATATAATAGAGTCAGTCAGTCTTATGAAAAACCTATTTTACACTAATAGATGTGTAAAACCTGTTTTACATTAAGAGATTATGTTTTACATTAAGGGATGAAAACAGGTTTTACACTAAACGAGGGTAAAACAAGTTTTTTTCGAGGTTTTCACAATATAATAATAATAATAATAATAATAATAATAATAATTTTCAAAAAGATATAAAATAATAATAAAGGATGAATATGATTTTTTAACATGATTTTTTCAAATATGTTTTTCATAAAAATTTATTATCTTAAATAGAATTGACAAATAATAATGGTAATAAAAATTTAATGAATTTTAGGCGGTACCCAATGCATTTTTAAAAGAAGCTCGTTAACATTTTCATCCATTTCGATAACTTTGGTAATTGCCGTCCATCCATTTTAACTTCATCCAAAATTGCACTGGCTTGCAATTTTATGTGAACATGGTGCATTAAATTGCAACTTTTGGAACATTAAGTCTCACATTGCAATTCCATGTAAAATTATCGCTAGTATGGTGCAATTTGCCCATAAAAGTATCAATTTCTTGATTTCTGTCTCATTCAGACAACCTTCTAAAGATGTCTACAAGATTTATGATAAAAGTTTCTCCATCACTGGAGTTTTGTCATTGATAAATATTCTCTATCCTTGGCTAGGGGTTGGAAGTCTGGGTAGTTATGCCTTACGGGTCTCAGTTTGACAACGTTCTTAGATCTGTTTATAGAAAGGTTTTTCATCCAACTCAACAGTAACTGATCTGAATATTTGAGACTTGAAGACTGCATATGTATACAGTAATTCTAATTAGAGATTATAGAATGCATTAACTAAGATGCCACTGTTGCATAGCATACATGAATGTCATCAGAATATCTTTAAGTTTTTGTTTAATAAAGTATCAATATTACTTGATCTTGCTTCTATTTTACTGCTGTTGTACATGCATGGTCGTGGGTTTTTTTTTTTTTTTTTGGGGGGGGGGGGGGGGGGTGGGTCCAGTAATGATCTGAGGAGTCATGACTCGGTCACGAAGCAAATTCCATCAGCTGTTTTGCTTTTCGTACTTGTCCGTGGTGGTTGTTTGGGGGGTGGGTGGGAAGAAGTGTTAATAACTGGTAATTTTGAAGGATGCTTACTGCTGTGGTGTGTGGGGGTGGGAAAGGGAGGGACGGGGGGGTTGGTATTGTCGTAGCTTCGTGTTTACTAGATCTGTAGATCACGAGGAATTCTGCATCATGTTTGTCCTAATGGCAAGAATGGGACCCATAAGTTGGTTTGCTGGGTTATCTATTGTGATTAGGCCTGGCAATTCCAACCCATTACCTGACAACCCGCACAACCCTAATTACCCCACCCAACTCAACTCAATAATTCGTACGGGTTGAAAAGGCTCACCTGCTTTAACCCGTGAAATCCAGCGGGTTAAAGCAGCCCGACCCGAACCGTATGTTAAACGGGTGCGTCGGGTTGGACCCGTTCCAACCAGTCACCCGCTCACCCTGTGACTCGCATTAACCCAACCGGACCCAATCCAATTGCCAAGCTAGGTGTGATCTCCAAAGCAATTTACCCATTACAGGTTTGGGTTCTTTTCTTGAGTGATGATGAGTGTGCCATGAACATCCTTGCAAAAGAATCAGTTCATCAAGTTACTTAAGATGATTTATCTGCACACAAAGAAATGATAAAAATAGATTTGAAACTCCACGTGCACCCCCCCCCCCCCCCCCCCCCACACACACACACACACACACCACACAAACAAAAAAAAGCCTTTAAGTTCTATTTTATTACTCACTACGACTTAAAATGATAGTCCCATTTGAGTTTTCAAACATTGTAAGGTTACATGATAAGTTTTGGAAATTCAGTGATTTTGAGTTGTCATTTTGGAAATGGACCAACTTTCTGGGACAAACAAAAAAGGGAAACGAGACTATCATTTTTGAGACGGAGGGAGTATTTTATTGCATGACCAAAGAGTGACATGCTGCGACGGATTGAGGAGGGAGCGAATACATGATTACTATACCTAATCACACCTGTTTTGTCTGTGTGCCATGCTGTTAGAATTTTGGTTGAAAATCATAAAACGGGGTTTCTACTCTGAAAGCTTGTGCTGTAAAATATGTACATGGATAAATTTACTGCACAACAATTCGCGTAGCTCTCAGTTGTGGAAAAAGGTCTGAGCTGGCCTCATAATCTTCTTCTTATCCATACATATATATGTTTTCCGTAGTTCTCAGTTGTGGAAAAACGGGACTATCATTTTGTGGTTGCTAGCTTTGTGGGAATTGTTTATTTAGGGTACTCGTTAACATTTTTGTTTCCCATTTTGTGTTGTGTACAGTGCTCAGAATAGTGAAAGCCGCGTGGTCGTCGTCACGGAGGAAACAGAAGAAGAAAGAGAGCCTGAGACCTGATGATGAAAGATTATTAGAGAAAAGGGCGATAATTTTGAGCAACATATTTTTATTGAAGGGTTTTTGTTACTGTGTTGTTATTTCATATCGTGCGAGCATCAAGTTTTGGTAGTCTTATTGAGTAGAGGATTTATAGCATGACTAAATGTCTTGCTTTTGTTAGTTGGTGTCATACTTTACTTAGCTCCTTGTTTTTATTTTCACTTTCATTATTATTATTATTATTATTATTGTTATTATTATTATTATGAGTGTCAGTTTTGTTCTTCTCTTTTAAACGCCGAGTGCAGATTATGTTTATGTTATTGTGAACTTAATATATACTGTATGAGAGAGTTGTTTTTTTTTTTTTTTTTCCTGTTACTAGCAGATTCCTGAAATTACAAAGTCTCTATTCTTAAACAAGGCCCGAGAGATGCCGGACCGGACCTGGCCAATACAAAGCCCATCAAGTCCCTCCCTAACTGTAACTAGTGACTATTGTCGCTGTTGACATTCAATTAGGTTTGTGAGATTATCTTATACTCCCACTCGAGTCCAGATCTCATGTACCCCTCTAATTTAGACCGTATGGATGGGCACAGGAGATCTCCTCTCCTCCCACTCCCGATAAGATAATCCCTATTTTTTTGTCATTATTAGTCATCGACCCCTTTCCTCGCCTCTTTATGGCGTGGACATTGTCAAAAAATAAAATAAAAATAAAAATAAAAATACTTTGAGCAATAATTAAGGATACTATTAATTATCATAATAAAAATTTGAAATTTGTTATTGATATATACTAATATAAATAATATTAATACCAACTTTTATATTCTCATTAAGATAATTAAAAGTAGCCTAAATTATTGCTCAAAGTTTATTCGTAGTAACGATGAAAAAAGAGAAAAAAGAGAGACTTATCTTTCCGGGACAGAAGACGAGTATTTATCTATTTTGTTTCCTTATTATTCTAATTCCTTTGTAATTGTATTCCTTTTTCTATTGTTCTCATTCCTTAATTAGTGGTTGTTTTATATAAATATCAACAATAAAGTTGTGTCTTCCACCATGAAAATATTCCACAGTTATTCTTTTCAATTTTAAATTAAAAAGACTTAATCAAATTTTCTCTTATTCTAATCTGAGTAGGTTTCGAAGGAAAATAGTTTCTCCACAACTTATAAAAAATCCACTCTTTAATATAGTTTCACCTTTAAATAGCGAGTTTAGGCTTTAAAACAATTAATTTAGACCTTAAAACACTTAGAAATAAAATAGCGAGTTTAGGCCTTAAAATAGTGCGTTTAAGGCCTTAAAAAACCTAGAAATAACACAGCGAGTTTAGACCTTAAAACAATTAATTTAGACCTTAAAACACTTAAAAATTAAATAACAAGTTTAGGCTTTAAAATAGTGTGTTTAAGGCTTTAAAAACCTAGAAATAAAATAGCTAGTTTACGGCTTAAAACAGTGAGTTGAAACACCTAGTCTGTATAGTTAATAACATGACTTTCTATAGCGTCTTTTTACCTCACACCCAAGAACAATATTAACAAGATAAAGAGAAAACTCCGAGGGAGGGAAACCGATTGAATTTTCAAATAATAGCTTTTTAAAAAAATAATTACCAAAACAACAACCCTAAAAACTTATTTACCAAAGTAACACTTTTTGCTAAAACCGGAAGTGGGGTTTCCGGTTTTAATGTTGAATCCGGAAGTCCCACTTCCGGAATTGACTTTTTCCTTTTTTTTTTTTTTTTTTTTTTTTTCGCGAAATCTGTTTTTTTTTTTTTAGGGTTGTTGTTTTGGTAATTATTTTTTTAAAAAGCTATTATTTGGAAATTCAATCGAGGGAAACCTATCAGAAAATTTAACTGGGAGGAGGGAGGCGATATTATTTATGTAGAAAGTATTTCTTAGTACATACTAATACGCATGTGAACCAAGCTGACCATTCATCAAAACTTATACTCCAACCCTAATGTCTTCTGCCTCCATGCTTCTTCCTGACGGGCGATAACAAATTCATCATCCAAACCACAAAAATCGAACTAATCTGTTGGAGAAGAAGAAGCAAAAGATAACGATTTCTTCCGTTTCTGACCCTCAGTCGGTAACTTGACGTTAATTGCCAAACCAAGTGCTTTAAGAAAACATATGACATACCAAGTCGGGTCATATTGCCACCACTCTAACCCTTGCCTAGCTGAGCTCTCGAATGCATGGTGATTGTTATGCCATCCCTCTCCAAATGTCAGCACCGCCGCCCACCTAAACATATTATATACATATCGAATTAATCTTTTTCCTTTTCTTCATGAAATGTACGAGCGATTTTATTTAATTAATAATCCAAATAGGCAAGTACCAGTTATTCCTTGAAGAATCGCTCGTCTTCCATGCTTGCTTTCCCCATATATGACTAACTGAGTTTAACATAAATGTTACATGGTAACCATACACCGTCCTTACCCCCTGCATTCATATACTATCACATGTTACTATTGTAACAGATTAAGTTATCAATTTTTTTTTTTTTTTTAAATAACTCAAGCCAGTTTTCATCTATACTATACCATTCCCCAGATGAAGAAGGGAAACCCTCCCAACCAATATAGTAGCGACGCAAGTGCAAGAAGATGCAGATTATAAGTTCGTCTCAGGAAATTATAGTAAGGCTGCTTCTTCAAATCCTCAACATTTGCGCGGTTATTATGCTGTAAAATTTGATCAAACATTCATCATTAATTAATAAATAATAATCAAAGATTGTCCAATTTAACTGGAAACCATGAGTATTTAGAGAAATAACAACAACAACAACAGCAACAACAACAGCAACAACAACAACAACAACAACAACAACAACAACAATAATAATAATAATAATAATAATAATAATAATAATAATAATAATAATAATAATAATAATAATAATAATAAACCTTTTGGATAGTATAACCACTGTCAAAAACCCAACCCATATGACTGAACCAAAACCCTTCTCTAGGGCTATGTGGATCCTTTTCTGAATCAGCAAACTGATGATGGTAACGATGAATGCTCACCCAATATATCGGATCCCTCTACAATGCACAAGAAATTATGAAACCTAAATTAAAAACAAAATAAAAGACCAACTTATGAACTTCAATTTAAATAACGAAATTCGAAGTAAAAACAAAAAGTTAAATAATAATGTGGTATGTAATTACCTGACCAGCTAGAACACCACAATAAGCAAATAAGTACTCGAGCCATTTAGGAAGATCGAAACTGCGATGAGAAAGATTTCTGTGATAAGAAATAGTTATGCCGAAAAGGCCAGTTAACCAAAGTAATCCGACGGCCACCCAAAAAGCCGGCCATGTGAAGGTAAAAGGCGCGAAAACGCAGAGAAAATGGAAAAATGATATCCCAATAGCCATTTTCACATCTACTGCCCTCCATTTCCGGTTACGGCCCGAATTTGGGGTGCTCATCGATATTTTACCAATGAAATGATCTGACATGGATGTTTTATCTATGAAATGATCTGACATGGATAATATATATCTCTAAATAAGCTTGGATCAAGAAGTTATATACGTATAATGTTGTGCTATAATAGTACTCTATATATAGAGGGAATGGGTAAGGTATGAATCATGTTAGGTGAATGAAGGCTAATTTTATTCAGTAATGAACAAATCTGTGAGTGAGTGTGTCTTATATAGAGAATAAAACATTTTTAGAGGTATTTATTTTAATAACTACTCTTCATGTCTCAATATATATTGCATTTTAAACACAGAAGCTTGTTTGTTAGGTTTTCAATCTATCATTGTTAAATTTATAGATATTCAACCATTTTTATACAACACTGCAATATTTTTTTTTGTTTTTGTTTTATAAATCGGGTTGTATCAAAAACAAATTTGATAACCAAACAAACAATGTGAATTTATTAGAATTGAATCCCCATCCCCTTATAAAGCCTTGTTAAGGGGTAAGATAAGCCAATCTATATTTATAGTTGATTAATTTTATTCTACAAGTTAATATCGGATACATGAAAATTCAACCAAATTAAATCAGATAATTAAAATGCAATTAACCCAATAGATGAATTGAATTGGCTAACTTCTCTCTCTCTCTCTCTCCCTCTCTCTCACACACACACGCACACACACACTTTTCATTCAACTTCATTTTCAAAATTCCTCGATCAAAACAGGTTCTTGATTTGATCCATATCTTCCTTCTTTTTTAATTCTCATTCAATTATTCTTATTTTGACATGATTAATCAATAATATCTCAATTTTTACATTTATTATTTGATAATTTGTCAATTAATAAATGCAAAATTAGAGATTAATTTTTAGATTTTGCTTTTTTGTTTTCAAATTTGATATATAATAAAATTCTCTCATTTGTGAGAGCCGTTGAGTTCTCTCCGTCGTTTAGAGCTTGTGTTTGTGTGTTTGTTGGTTTGTTTATTTGTTTTTGTGCTCTGCAATTGGAATTAAATCTTCAATGACGAATCTCGCATCATCTCAAAACAAAAAAGATGACATTGTTCTTGCTGCACAAGGATGTTTCGAGGGTTTTGGAATATTTGGTTTCGCCAACCCGGATTTTCCATGTCAAGTACTCAACATGGAATATTATCCGACGAGGGATCTCTTAAATGCCGACTTGAGGCAGTTTTCAAGTTTCACTTGGAATAGAATCCGTATGTTTCAAGATTTAAATCGAAATTGTCATTGTTGCAGGTTAAGAACTAGATCTATTATGAATATTTAGGGTGAGCTTCTTGGACAAACTTGGATAATGGGAGTTTGTTTTCTCAAAACTCATTTTAAACAATCTCCAAGAATGCATGTACATGCCCTCTTCCCTTGTGTATGTTCTTTGTGTCCAGTTTGCCCAGACTGTATTCTGAACTCTACTGTCCAAGAAGGCTTGTGTCATTGGAGTCATTCTCAAAAACCTCAATCCAATCTCTGCTTTTTACCCTCCTGGAACACCTCCTCCTCCTCCTTACTATAAAAAGCTTAGATCCAAGATTGCTGATCTCCCTCCCAACTTTGACCCCTTCAAATTCACCCCTCCTTACCACGTCACCTACCATACCATGACTTCAATACCTTCTCTTCATCTCTCATTAAACAAATCAAGTCTTCCATTCTCAAGAAGCTTGATAATGTGCAAGAATATATTCTCTACAGAGGTGACAATCCCATTCCTGATTCTCCTGAACAGCCAACCCACTCAACCAATACTATTCCTCCAACCAGCAGTCAATTCAACCCTCCAAGAGCCAGGCAAACATCTATGTTCTCCTACCTGAGTTCAAGACCCACCAGAAAAGGCCATCCTTCCCTATATAAAGAATATGGCATGGGGTCAACCTACAATGAAGACAGTATGACTCCCAAACAGCTGCAAGATTGGATTGGTCCAAGATTGAAGAAAGATCAGACTGCCTTAACCAAATCTCAGCTGCTGGCTAGACAAGATGCACACTTCACCTATGACTATATCATGGGTCTTGACTGGAACAATAAGATGTTTTGGAGAGGAAATGATCCCAAGATTAAAGAGAGGCTACTTCAAGAAAGAGCTCAGATACTCCAAACCAGACAAGCCAGGGCAGGAATAGATGCTGTTTAAACTCAACCCTAGGTAGTTTGTTCAAACTTTAAATATTTTTTTGATGTTGAACAATTTTCCGTGTTTAAATTTCTTTACTACTTAGTCTGTTATCTTCCATTAACTCTATTGAATGCAAGTGAATCAATCAAGAAGAACCTTTTCTTCATTGGTATTCTGTCATTAGCATATTTTGTGCAGGTTCTCTTAAACACAAATATTTATTTACCAAAAGGGGGGAAATTGTTAATACCCTACTATGATTAATCACAATTAACCATAGTAAATATGTTTTGATAAATAAATAATCAAACTTCAGTCATCACAAACTGCATACAAAGACCTGAGCTGACACGCCCCAAGTCCCGGGATCCCCTAATAGAACCTCGAACCTGGCGCGCGTAACTAACAAGGAACAAGAAACTAACGGGAAACAGGAACAATACCTGTTAGAACCAAACTGACATGATATATATACTCAAGAGTAAGGAGCTAAGATAGCTCACAACGAGTTCTAGACCAAGAAAATTAAAACCAAACGTGGTTACATACAGCGGAAGACATGCCTAGCACATAATCTGGCATCAAGAGATGTATAGAGACAACAAGTACTACACAAGTCTACCCCAAACAAGCCCTGAGTTTAACAACTCATACAACATCGTCCTTACCAAAGTGTAAAAGGACACTAGTCTCAAACAAGAACATCCTGCGGAGTACGTTCCCAGCTATGTCGAGCCTCACTGCGTACTATCCCTTGCTTTCCTGGGGGGGGGGGGAAACAAATAAAGGGTGAGATAAATCTCAGTAAGCTATTAACATGCAACTACATGACATGTTTTCATGCAATTCAAATAGATACTCAAGTAATCATATATCAAGTATCATCAAGTAACAAGTATAGGAGAGGCTAAGCCAACTCAACAAGTAATCAAGCTCAAGATATGATCAGGTAACAAGTAGTCAAGTAGTGTGAGAGGCTAAACCAACTCACCAAGAAGCACATAGGCCTATCACGTATCATTACCTGAATCCTTCCTTATTTCTCCCAAGAATACCATTGTTGTCGATGCTTGTATAGCTGATGACAACCACGATCAAGATCAGGACACTGCTATGCAGTATATAAGAAGACCCGGTAACCAGTGTCATTCACAAGAACAAGATTCATGAGGTGTTCACGAGATTAACATTCACTTATATCAGGCGTATTGCTCCAATACAGGATGCTAAGCCCTTACTATGGCCGGTAGTAAGGGAAAAACAGACCGAATGCATAGACCCACGATTATCACTTATGCCCCAGCCCTCGCAATAAGCGTGAACCTATACACCCCTCTGCACCAAATAAGCCAGCTGGACTCACACGAGAATGCACAAGTAGATGTTTACTTGAACTACGAGAATAGAACTAAGTCCCATATTAGTGGACCAGTCTTTATGCACCATGTAATCATATATCATGTGCTCACGAGAATATGCACCATGTAATCATGTATCATGTGCTCACGAGAATACAAGTACACGTACGCAATCATTGCGAAGACACATCAATCTAACAATGGCACGTAGAGTGTCCATATAACACGGTCAATCCAAGTTAGAGTCTATTAATAACAGACCTTAAACAAGTAGTAGGGTATATCATTCTATATCACTTTGTCACATGCCAAGTTTGCACGTACATATTCATATCACGTTTAACACATTAAAGTGTCTACCACGATACCCTTACTATCAAATAGATCCCAATACGTTAGACTCTAAATACGTAGTAGAATAGGTCACATCATACCTAGTCACAGTTATATCTCACGTATATGTATCATTAGTAATCGAATACATTTTCCAACACATATTGTGTTCTGTAGTTATTCTTATTAACTTAAATCGTAGTATTCACGATTATATGAATTATCTTCATATTACACTAGTCCCTATTTTCTTTAGGAACCCATTTCAAGACAACATATCTTCTTTATTCTTTATATACTTCATTGAGTATATACACGATTAAAACCAATCTCTAGCACTTTAGTGCTTATTCATAGCACTTCCACTACACACGTATTAAATTCAAGTATGTAGTAGAGTTAATCATTCTCTATCTAGTTCCATATCCCAACTCTTTTGGTTATTCATACCATGTATCAAGTAATCAAGAAGCCACATTCTATCAAGTAAATATATGCAAGATTTGCATATACACATCAAGGATATTTCCAGTTTATTACCATACACATATATTGGTGTCAAGGCACGTACAAGATTTTATAATCTTATATTCAAGTCTTAATCCAATTATTTGGATGTTCAAGTCATGTACAAGATTTTATTGTCTTATACTTCAAGTTACTGTCTCAACTTAAGACATTCAAGACATTCAAGACATTCAGGACATTCAAGACATTCAATACATGTACAAGATTTTATCATCTTATATTCAAGTTCTCAATCCATTTCTTTGGATGGTTAAACATGTACAAGAGTTAATTATCTTATACTTCAAGTTCAAGCTAGGACGATGAATTATACACCTTTCACGAATTATTTTCCAATCCTTTTCTTAGGACATTCAAGCTCAAGACTTTAGTTGGTGCCCCTAAGGTACACAAACATTAACTTCAAGACACATAAAAGAGAGTTACTACTCTTATACTCAAGTTATCATTTAATTATGATTCAAGTCCACATTTCATTTGTTCACAAAGGGACTATTTTTCAGTATTAGAGTGTTCTACAACACTCATCTAGGCCATCTAGGGTAGTACCCTAAACCTAGACCAAGAATACTTCGAATTCAAATTAAGTAAATGAGCTATACAACTCATACTTACAAGTTCTTAATCCCCTACATAGGATATTCCAGCTCAAGACACTAATTTGGTGCCCTCAAGGTGCACAAACATAGGTTCCAAGACAAGCATAACACCTAAGTGCTTGTTCATAGCACTTTCAAGACATATAAAAGAGTTCTTCCTTTTATACTCAAGTTCTCATTTTAATTTAATGAGTAATCATGTTCAAGATTCACTTCTGATGCCCCTAAGGTGTCACAACACTTGCTAGGACATCTTATCTTAAGGCTATATGCCTTAACAAGGGATAAGCTTTCAATTTAATTTAGATTTAAAACACTTTAGTTGAAACAGGGGACCGGGCGGCCGCTCAATAGAACACTTTTGAAACCAAAAATTCTGGGGAAATGGGCGGGCGCTCATAGGACCACCAGGCGGGCACCTGGTACAATTTTCAGCAAACATCAAATTTCTTTCCAGACTTAGAATTCTCCGTCCCGAGCGTAGGAGTATAAACCCACTAACACTTTCTAACATTTAAGAGTGCATTTTAACATGCTCAGAACACTTCTATAGGGACACTTTATTAATTAATAACCGTCCAACAAGTAATAGAATAATATTCTTTTATTCCAATTAAATATTTCACCGCCCCAAAAGTATAAATAAAATTTTCTAATATACTAATATAATCATTTAGGGATACTTCCATTCATTTTCCCATACCAAAAAAAATGGTACAATTTTTCTAATAATATTTAAATCAAGTTAGTATTTTACCGTCTCACGAGTAGGAGTATATTTTGTTTAATAACACATATTAACAAACCCAGATGCTTACCAACAAGTTCAAAACACTTTTCAAGTTTCTTTCATATTTCATACGCAATATATTTATACTCCCTTTGTCCCAAAAGTACAAGTATCACGAAAATTGCTCAAAACACAATTTTAACAAGAACAAGTATCGGGAATAACATATATGCATGTTATTATAAGTAAGGGGGAGCTAATAGCTTACCTAGTCCGAAATCAAGTTGACCCAAATTAATTTCTGATCGGCAGGAAATGCTCTACTCACCGCCCTGATCATCTATGCGAAGTCGGATTTTCGAACAGAGGCATAATTAAGCGAGAGGAGTCGAGAATAGGGTAAAACTGAACTCCCTTTATGAAACAGAGAGAAAGTACGAGAAGAAACTTGAGAATTTGCTTTCTCAGTGAAAGCAACAACAAGATATACTTGCAAGATTCCAAGAATTACAACTAGGCCCCTCAAGTTCTAACTTTGACAAAAAGGCCCCTAAACTTTCAACTTTGACATTTAACCACCTTAATTTTCTAAAGTAATTAATTAATTAACTCAAATAAAATAGCATATAAATATGCTAGTCAAGAATTTAACAAGCAAGTCAAGAATTTAACAAGAATTAGGACGGGCGTTACATCCTCCCCTCCTTAAAGAAAATTCGTCCTCGAATTTTACTGATCAAGATTATAACATATATAATCAACAAATAGAACTCAAGAGCATCAAGACTATACACATATACTCACAAATAGATATTACACGTATGCTCACAAATATTCTATGCAATCCAGATGTATCAATTATAACATCGAAACACATAAAGTCAAGCAGACTCGATTAGTCAATCCACTATATTGGTGAAACTTGACATATCCACTAAAAATAATAGAACTGGTCATATCCTCCAGATCACTGTAATACTAGTCAAATCCACTAGGCAATCTCAAATACTGAAGTCGTGGTCATCTATCATTTCAATATTTAAAAATTAACTTCACGTTTATCAATCCATCGAAAAGGTATAGCTCTCGGTGTCAAATAATTAACGATAGAGCTGCCTTCGAAATTCATTAATGAATCTCTAACAAGATCAAGAAAATCTCAAGAACACGCGTACCTTGGTTGTTTCCACTTATAGGTCAACAAAAATAGTTACTTCAGGCATCCACTTCAAAATAGATATATCCTCTATCAAGAAATTTCTCAAGTTGAATCTTCAACTCTTTTAACTCAATCGAGGTCAAGAACATTAATCCAGATGTCAGCACTGTATTCGCACTGTAACAACTCAAGATAATCCAAGTTTCTCATCAAGTAACATGTATTACTTAGTAGAAATTATAGCTGAGATCTCATCAAGAATGGATACATCCATCTGGTTTGGTGTAGAAATTCCACTGTCAATCACATAGGTTAAATACCCAGTACAATCTCGATAACACTGTTCGAACTTTCAATGCAGAACATGAATATTATACATAATTATATCATGCTCATAAAAATAGTCAATCATACTAGCATAGAACTATTCACCATCTATTGTGGCAAACAAGAATGGCATAACATATAGAAAGCCAAATCATAACACGTAAGAGCCAAGCCATAACACGTATCACATCAATGTCCCATCTAGGTAACATGACCAAGTTAACATAGAACGTATAGGGTGTTATCACCCACACTTCTATCAAGCTCTTATACATAACGATATCAAGCATGTAGTCTCTTACTAGAGAATACACTTCCACGTAATTCACGAGATAAGGACAAGCATGCATATATAGCACGAAACAATGTCCACTAGACAAGATAGATACGCCTAAGTCTTTAAATACTCGCGCTCTCGATTCTCAAACCATCTAATCCAATTGGATCAACACTATCAACACCAGTCCTATGCCTGGTATAACAACAAGTAAAGGAACACTCAACGTCAGAAGCACACCCATAAGCCAACCCACGAATGCCGTAGACCCTATCCAGGCTTAGAGCTAACCATAGCTCTGATACCAAACTGACACGCCCCAAGTCCCGGGATCCCCTAATAGAACCTCGAACCTGGCGCGCGTAACTAACAAGGAACAAGAAACTAACGGGAAATAGGAACAATACCTGTTAGAACCAAACTGACATGATATATATACTCAAGAGTAAGGAGCTAAGATAGCTCACAACGAGTTTTAGACCAAGAAAATTAAAACCAAACGTGGTTACATACAGCGGAAGACATGCCTAGCACATAATCTGGCATCAAGAGATGTATAGAGACAACAAGTACTACACAAGTCTACCCCAAACAAGCCCTGAGTTTAACAACTCATACAACATCGTCCTTACCAAAGTGTAAAAGGACACTAGTCTCAAACAAGAATATCCTGCGGAGTACGTTCCCAGCTATGTCGAGCCTCACTGCGTACTATCCCCTGCTTTCCTGAGGGGGGGGGGAAACAAATAAAGGGTGAGATAAATCTCAGTAAGCTATTAACATGCAACTACATAACATGTTATCATGCAATTCCAATAGATACTCAAGTAATCATATATCAAGTATCATCAAGTAACAAGTATAGGAGAGGCTAAGCCAACTCAACAAGTAATCAAGCTCAAGATATGATCAAGTAACAAGTAGTCAAGTAGTGTGAGAGGCTAAACCAACTCACCAAGAAGCACATAGGCCTATCACGTATCATTACCTGAATCCTTCCTTATTTCTCCCAAGAATACCATTGTTGTCGATGCTTGTATAACTGATGACAACCACGATCAAGATCAAGAGACTGCTATGCAGTATATAAGAAGACCTGGTAACCAGTGTCATTCACAAGAACAAGATTCACGAGGTGTTCACGAGATTAGCATTCACTTATATCAGGCGTATTGCTCCAATACAGGATGCTAAGCCCTTACTATGGCCGGTAGTAAGGGAAAAACAGACCGAATGCATAGACCCACGATTATCACTTATGCCCCAGCCCTCGCAATAAGCGTGAACCTATACACCCCTCTGCACCAAATAAGCCAGCTGGACTCACACGAGAATGCACAAGTAGATGTTTACTTGAACTACGAGAATATAACTAAGTCCCATATTAGTGGACCAGTCTTTGTGCACCATGTAATCATATATCATGTGCTCACGAGAATATGCACCATGTAATCATGTATCATGTGCTCACGAGAATATGCACCATGTAATCATGTATCATGTGCTCACGAGAATACAAGTACACGTACGCAATCATTGCGAAGACACATCAATCTAACAATGGCACGTAGAGTATCCATATAACACGGTCAATCCAAGTTAGAGTCTATTAATAACAGACCTCAAACAAGTAGTAGGGTATATCATTCTATATCACTTTGTCACATGCCAAGTTTACACGTACATATTCATATCACGTTTAACACATTAAAGTGTCTACCACGATACCCTTACTATCAAATAGAGCCCAATACCTTAGACTCTAAATACGTAGTAGAATAGGTCACATCATACCTAGTCACAGTCATATCTCACGTATATGTATCGTTAGTAATCGAATACATTTTCCAACACATATTGTGTTCTGTAGTTATTCTTATTAACTTAAATCGTAGTATTCACGATTATATGAATTATCTTCATATTACACTAGTCCCTATTTTCTTTAGGAACCCATTTCAAGACAAGATATCTTCTTTATTCTTTATGTACTTCATTGAGTATATACACGATTAAAACCAATCACTAGCACTTTAGTGCTTATTCATAGCACTTCCAATACACACGTATTAAATTCAAGTATGTAGTAGAGTTAATCATTCTCTATCTAGTTCCATATCCCAACTCTTTTGGTTATTCATACCATGTATCAAGTAATCAAGAAGCCACATTCTATCAAGTAAATATATGCAAGATTTGCATATACACATCAAGGATCTTTCCAGTTTATTACCATACACATATATTGGTGTCAAGGCACGTACAAGATTTTATAATCTTATATTCAAGTCTTAATCCAATTATTTGGATGTTCAAGTCATGTACAAGATTTTATTGTCTTATACTTCAAGTTACTGTCTCAACTTAAGACATTCAAGACATTCAAGACATTCAGGACATTCAAGACATTCAATACATGTACAAGATTTTATCATCTTTGGATGGTTAAACATGTACAAGAGTTAATTATCATATACTTCAAGTTCAAGCTAGGAAGATGAATTATACATCTTTTACGAATTATTTTCCAATCCTTTTCTTAGGACATTCAAGCTCAAGACTTTAGTTGGTGCCCCTAAGGTACACAAACATTAACTTCAAGACACATAAAAGAGAGTTACTACTCTTATACTCAAGTTATCATTTAATTATGATTCAAGTCCACATTTCATTTGTTCACAAAGGAACTATTTTTCAGTACTAGAGTGTTCTACAACACTCATCTAGGCCATCTAGGGTAGTACCCTAAACCTAGACCAAGAATACTTCGAATTCAAATTAAGTAAATGAGCTATACAACTCATACTTACAAGTTCTTAATCCCCTACATAGGATATTCCAGCTCAAGACACTAATTTGGTGCCCTCAAGGTGCACAAACATAGGTTCCAAGACAAGCATAACACCTAAGTGCTTGTTCATAGCACTTTCAAGACATATAAAAGAGTTCTTCCTTTTATACTCAAGTTCTCATTTTAATTTAATGAGTAATCATGTTCAAGACTCACTTCTGATGCCCCTAAGGTGTCACAACACTTGCTAGGACATCTTATCTTAAGGCTATATGCCTTAACAAGGGATAAGCTTTCAATTTAATTTAGATTTAAAACACTTTAGTTGAAACAGGGGACCGGGCGGCCGCTCAATAGAACACTTTTGAAACCAAAACTTCTGGGGAAATGGGCGGGCGCTCATAGGACCACCAGGCGGGCGCCTGGTACAATTTTCAGCAAACATCAAATTTCTTTCCAGACTTAGAATTCTCCGTCCCGAGCGTAGGAGTATAAACCCACTAACACTTTCTAACATTCAAGAGTGTATTTTAACATGCTCAGAACACTTCTATAGGGACACTTTATTAATTAATCACCGTCCCACAAGTAATAGAATAATATTCTTTTATTCCAATTAAATATTTCACCGCCCCAAAAGTATAAATAAAATTTTCTAATATACTAATATAATCATTTAGGGATACTTCCATTCATTTCCCCATACCACAAATAATGGTACAATTTTTCTAATAATATTTAAATCAAGTTAGTATTTTACCGTCTCACGAGTAGGAGTATATTTTGTTTAATAACACATATTAACAAACCCAGATGCTTACCAACAAGTTCAAAACACTTTTCAAGTTTCTTTCATATTTCGTACTCAATATATTTATACTCCCTTTGTCCCAAAAGTACAAGTATCACGAAAATTGCTCAAAACACAATTTTAACAAGAACAAGTATCGGGAATTACATATATGCATGTTATTACAAGTAAGGGGGAGCTAATAGCTTACCTAGTCCGAAATCAAGTTGACCCAAATTAATTTCTGATCAGCAGGAAATGCTCTACTCACCGCCCTGATCATCTATGCGAAGTCGGATTTTCGAACAGATGCATAATTAAGCGAGAGGAGTCGAGAATAGGGTAAAACTGAACTCCCTTTATGAAACGGAGAGAAAGTACGAGAAGAAACTTGAGAATTTGCTTTCTCAGTGAAAGCAACAACAAGATATACTTGCAAGATTCTAAGAATTACAACTAGGCCCCTCAAGTTCTAACTTTGACAAAAATCAGACTTTCTGATCCCTTTGTGCGGCCGCCCAAAATACCTGTGCGGTCGCCCAAAATCTTCTGTGCGGTCGCCCACGATGATCAGAATGTGCAGAATTTTCAAAGTTCGAAAATTTTGTCTCAAAATTGTTTTTCCCCGATTATTAAAACCATGATCCAATCAGAATTAATAATCAAACAATTCGTAATCCATCATAATATTTATTGCAATTGAATCGTGCGATTAAAGTTGCAAAACAATAAACCACATAAAATCACATACACACATAAACATCATATAATCCAATATTCATATCATGTTAGGCACATAAACAATTTATATACACACAACATGATCTAGGTATTGAAATAATCAACATGAACGGGGCTCTGATACCACTGTTGGGTTTCGTAGTCACATGCGCAGCGGAAATTAGCATTTAAAATTTATGAAACCCAAAGCCCATAAATCCGTTCATATGATTAAATCAAATACAACAATATGAATAGAGGAAAAACTAACCCTTGATGACTTTGAATTCTAGCTTTGATCTTGGTGGAGAACTTGAAGCTTTAATCACAAAAGTAAGAACACGAACTTCGAAGATGATAAGCTTCACCCTCTAGCGGTATCCACACCAAGAACGAATATCAAGGAGCTTCTTGATCTTGGTTGCTAGACCAACAATTATGAAACACACTTTCACAATTTAATATGACTATATGGAATTTTATTTGTGTGTTATTTTGTTCTTCAATCAAAGATGTCTTAGAACAAAATAAAACCTCTCTCAAACTCTTTTGAGACTCACGAAACATTGGTTAAGAGTGCTGGACGAATTTGGTCTTTAATACACAAGTAGGACCTATTCCAAATAGGAAACTTGTGTCAAAAATCGTCCAAAATTCGTTTCCTAATCAAATTAGGAATCTGCCACCCGACAGTACTGTGCGGCCGCCCAGAATCCACTGTGCGGTTGCACAACTATCTGAAACAAACTGGTACAAACTGAGCTAAGTGTGCGGCCGCCCAGTCCATACTGTGCGGTCGCCCACTTCCCCAGATTCCCAGAATTTCTAAAATTCCAATATAGTCCTTTTAAAGATTCGTTCTCTTGTGTGTGACCCTCTAGGATTATACTAAGTTGGCAATGGGTTCAACCATGAAACCATAAGATATGATTAGGTTCTAGCAAACCGTCATACCTTCCCAAATAGTATAACTAGATATAAGTTCGCATTCCTTTAGAACATGTCATAATCCTTTTGTCCACGATGTCATTGAACACAAGTCATGGTCAAACAGTCAACTTGTTTTGTTCAATACTTTCTCGATTACGAATATGTTGATAATCCAAATGACATTGATCCAATCAATTCATTTGAGTCCGGCCGAACATTTCATCAACATCATTCCTACGAGAGGCCCAAGCTTGACATCTCTCCGAAGAGGGACAAATCCATTTAGCTTATTATTCTTCCCTACGTGAATCCGATTATGCCAATCATACCCTTTATAACTACCCGGTTAAAGGCAGCGTTTGAATATGTCAAACATAATGTTCATCAAGTGGAAGACTATAATAACTTCATGTCTAAGGATTAAATGACATAACTAATATGAGATATATGTACGACATAGACCATGACATAAATCTCATAGAGCGGGTCATGTCCAGTACCTTGTTCCAAACAAGTACCCATAAATCTAACATGATCATCCCATGATCATTTAGCCTTTATACTAGTGCTTAACAAGTACTAGGGACGGGGATTATTATAAGTAAACATGAACAACAATAATAATCAAAACATTTCTTTATTAATATGAAATAAATGATAACAATTACAACGTTTATTAAACGTGCCTAGGGCACCACTACCAACAATCTCCCACTTGCCCTAGGCCCAATCTCCCATGTATCTAATACCCATGGACCTAACATGACCATCATGTTTAGCTTGTGGAAGTCCCTTTGTTAGCGGGTCCGCAACATTGTCATCAGTAGGTACTCTGCATATATTTACGTCTCCCCTATCAATGATTTCTCGAATGATATGAAAACGCCTAAGTATGTGTTTGGATTTCTGATGTGCTCTTTGTTCCTTTGCTTGAGCAATAGCACCATTATTATCGCAATAAAGGTCTATTGGATTAGCAATGCTAGGAACCACTTCAAGTTCAGTAATGAACTTCTTAATCCAAACAGCTTCCTTTGCAGCATCCGTTGCAGCAATATACTCAGCTTCTGTTGTTGAATCAGCGGTTGTACTTTGCTTGGAACTCTTCCAGCTTACAGCTCGCCATTTAACATAAACACAAAACCCGATTGCGATCGGCTATCATCTTTGTCGGTTTGGAAGCTTGCATCCGTGTAAGCATTTACAACGAGA
>JAOWBW010001115.1:101940-143549 GCA_026119855.1 Campanula takesimana
CTCGTGTAAACCCACTCGAGATGCATCTCGAGTGGTGTTCCACGAGATGGATCTTCTGAATATTGTGAATTATCAGTCAGCATTGTGTTCATTTATTTAATCTACTGTAACTGTCGCTAATGTATTGTCTCTTATTTGTGTTTTTTGTAGGCACGTGATCCTATGACCGTTTCAGCTAGAAAGAGGAAGGCTGAAGAGCGTTGGAGAGAGGAGAAAACCGGAGCAAGGCTCGGAATGACGAGGATGCCACAGCTGATGATGAGCAGGAGGATAGGGAGGAGGAGGAGGAGGATAGTGATGATGGGGAGGAGGAGAGTGATAGTGATGATGGGGAGGAGGAGAGTGATAGTGATGATGGGGAGGAGGAGAGTGATAGTGATGATGGGGAGGAGGATGGGGAGGGGGCAGGAGGGGGGGGGGGCAGGATGATGAGGAGGAGGAGGAGGAGGTGGAGGTGGGGGTGCAGGAGGAGGAGGATGATGAGGATGATGATGTAGTAGAGCCGCCTAGACCTCTGAGACACGGGAGGAGGATCGGGGTCAGGATGCGCCACCATCATGGCAGCTTCAGGGACCCCGGTGGTGGGCCAAGGATGTTTCACTGATGTACGGGTTCGGTGACCACCGAGCCAGACAGATTTGGGGTGACTCTACTACTGAGGATGGGTGACTTCCATACGAGACTCACACATCTTGCACAGTAAGCTTAGCATTAATGTGAAATGTTAAATATTGAAGTTATTTATACCACACACTCTAAATATTCCATTAATTATCATCCTATGCTGCTTTCTTGAGTACTGATAATTTTTTTGTTTCGAATGAATAGGTTCAAGCGTGATGAGCAGCCGGTTGCTGATAGAGCCTGGCTGGCCCTCGTAGATGCATCTGGCTCCAGCATCTGCATGATTCCGTCATTCATAGGCCTAACCATGCCCTCCTAACGGCATTTTTGGAACGGTGGTCTCCTGAGACTAAACTGTTCCACATGCCGTGGGGGGAGATGACGATTACTTTACATGACAGTTTTCATATCCTGGGTATGTTTTTATAACATCGCTTCGATACTCCATTCACAATTATATAACTGTCTACATTCATCTCTTATACTAAAATGTGTTATTGCATCTTCAATTTACAGGTATCAGGATTGATGGTGGAGTTGTTCGCTATACGGATCCAGCGCCTGACGTATCTGGCATCTCTAGACACCTCCAGTTGAGCGGCACTGGTTATTTATTGAGGATGTCAGGCGTCTATTTACTCAGCGTAGAGGCGGCAATGACAGATGCCCATCGTGCGTCCGGCGTAATCCTGCACCTATTGGGTTGCACGATGTTCGTGGACAAGAGCGGGGATAAGGTGCCCGCAGCCTACCTGCCCCTGTGCATGGATCTAGCCAGCCTCCCCACTCTTTCCTGGGGATCAGCCACTTTGGCATATATGTACCGAGAGTTGGGGAAGGCGTCCAGATCCGGATGCAAGCAGATGGGCGGTTGTGCGGCTCTCCTAGAGGTACATCTTACTCTATTCACTATCTTTTTACTGTCTACTCCCCCCCCCTGTTATTAAATGTTGCATTTGAGTAGTATTTTATACTTTTTTACATACATTCTCAGGCCTGGATATACGAGTACTTTCCGGGTTTTTTCGAGTTACTGACCCCCATTGGCAGCAGGGGCAGCCGAGAGCCCGTAGATGGTCTCGTGATGATTCGGCTGGGAGGACGATCGATCATCTTGTGCAGTATCGCCGCATTCTTGACAGGATGGGGGCTGACAGTGAGTTATTCATATTAAAACTATTATACTTTTTGTTCGTTCCTTCCGATATTCTGTTGACTTTGCCTAACAATGTATACTCACAGGTTATTGAGGAAAGTTACTAATGAAAACACTTTAAATGTCATTTAGAGCCTAGAAAAAAAATAAAAAAAAATAAACTAGGTGGTCGTATACCATTTCACAACATCGGGGCATTTTCCTTAAAACCCTAAAACCCTAATAATGTCACAAATTTCTAACTCAATTTCCGTTTGGATTTTGAGGAAAGTGATACTAATGAAAAACACTTTAAATGTCATTTAGAGCCTAGAAAAAAATAAAAATAAATAAACAAAACTTAGACATGTACCACTTTCATAAGATCGGGACATATTCCTTAAAAACCTAGAAAAATGAGACATATTTGTAACTCCATTTCCGTTTAGAATTTGACCAATGTCATACTAATGGAAATGTCTTAAAATGTCATTAGAGCCTATAAAAAAATTAAAAAAAAATAAAAACTTAGACATGTACCACTTTCATAAGATCGGGACATATTCCTTAAAACCTAAAAAAATGAGACATATTTGTAACTCCATTTCCGTTTAGAATTTGACCAATGTCATACTAATGTAAATGTCTTAAAATGTCATCTAGAGCCTAGAAAAAAATTAAAAAAAAAATAAACAACTTGTCATTTGGAGTTTATGACATCTCGTGTAGGTATACACGAGATGTTCAAGTGAATCTCGTGTAAACCTGCACGAGATGTTTAAATTCCATAAACCCTTTTTCCGCGACCATTGCATGAATTTGACGATTAAACCCTACTAAAACACACCCATTCTGAACAGAAACCACACAATATCCCTACAAAAATTCATTTCTTACTCGACTAGCGGTGGTATGCTATGCCTTCCAGTGACTGCACCAGTACAACCACCGGTGAACACAGTTTTGGTGGGACAAAGTCAATGGAAACCATTTTATAGCGGTATGAAACTTAATTGTCTCATCTATATTAGTTATATTTAGTTGTCTTACTTATATTCATTATATTTCATTGTCTTGTATTTAACTGTTATTACTTTTGCAGCTGCGCATGTTAGGCAATGATTACCCAATACCACCACCACCAACCTTTATCGGAACCGCTGTGATCCAACCGCAAGCCACTACTCCTCCCATACCAAGATAGGATAGCAGAGTTCAGTCAACTACTATGAGGAGGATACCGATGCAAGAGACAAAGAAGATTACATATAGGATAGTATATGTGTAATGGTTTTTGATTTATCCAGTTTGTATGAATGTTTGAATTATATGCTTATCCTTGTTAACACTTTCATTTCGTATACAATTAGGCGATAGTATATATGTAATGGTCTATGATGTTTTGTGGAGATTCCTATTTGAGAATCAAATTTCATTCCAAGTTATGTTTATTGTTGCTTTTGCTGTTGCGGTTCTAATCTCGTGTGTACTTCACGAGATGTATCTCGTGTATATGTACACGAGATGTAAGCTCTCATCTCGTGTAAGTATACACGAGACGTGCAAGGGCAGCGATGGAATTAAATGGGCTGTGTATTTACCGGGCTGTGTATATAGTTTTGCCAGTAAATGTGACAATTGCTCTTTTGAACTGTCTTAAAATACATGTGGCGTCTTCCTCTTAAAAAATGTGGCCTTTAAAGAAAAAAAAAATCCCTCCGTTCTAAATAAATATCTAAAGTTTCTCTCAGACATTTATTATGGGACAAATAGAGGTAGTAGTATAATTTCATTATAATACAACCAATGTAAAGATAGGCAATCATCAATCTAATGGTCGTAAACCACAAAGAACCGAACACAGTCACCGAAAGATGCAGATAATCAAAATGGTAAATGATTCCCTACGGATTAGAGATCTTCAAAATGAGAGTTGGCAATTGCTCGTTGAGCGAAAAAGACCTGCAATTGCTTCGGTTGTACAATGAGACATCAGCAGTTGCTTCGATTGTCGAATGAGACATGGGCTTATTATTAAAGTTTCTGTTGGTGGTAGAACATTAAGGCTATGCCCAAAGGTTGAAATTTAAGGCAAAGCAATGGAACTCCAAAAACTTTTGTGTGCGTATAAATTAAAATTACCATTCTTATGTTTTGTCTATGGAAAAAGCTACCACTTGAAAGTCACAATTAGCATTAAAAAAAAAAAAAAAAATCAATCTATTTAAGTAATTCACCAATGCACTACTGAGTTAATTACCTATTTGAAGCTTCATAAAAGCACACATGGATACACATCAAACCCCCCCCCCCCCCCAGTAACTCTATACCACCTACAGAAGTCCCTTAGTTTCATCCAACACAACCAAGACAGGCCTCAAGCAAACCAAACTCTATACTTGAACACTCCCTCAATTTCATCTGTTGTGAATCTTATTCAATACAACTGCCCTTTCCAACAAACTCCCCAACTCATTTTTTCAACAACCTTTTCAATACCCCAAATTGCCCAAAGCATCATCCTCAACAAAACCTTTTATCAACATACTTCCTCAAACTCTCCTGCATGCTAGATTAGGAGTATTAGATTCAAAGCTTTACCAGAGAAGTAGGGTCATTAAGGCTCCGTTTGTTTCGCGTAAAATAACGTTCAGAAAATGTTTTCCCCATTTTCCGGTGTTTGTTACGTACCGGAAAATGAGGAAAATATTTTCCGGAAAATGGCTTTCCCTCTTTTCTAAGTAAAATGACTTACGGATTTTTAGTAAGTAAGTCATTTTCCGGAAAAATGTTAACTCTCTCACTCACACCCAACTCTCCATAAAATCCCACCTACCCACTACACCTCTAACACCACCCTCTTCATCCATCCTATCCACCACCCCCCGACTACCCCAGCACCCAACCCACCCCACCCTACCCCACTACCCCACCCCACCCACCCACCACCAAACCCACCCAAAAAAAATAAAAAAAAACTTCTTTTCACTCATATTAAAAAAAATTGAGCATCACTCCACCACCCCCAACTACCCCAGCACCCACCCCACCCCCACACTACCCCACACCCCACCACACCCACCCCACCCAATCTTTCCACAATCTTTCTACAATGAACATCAATTCTTTAATGAGTATTTTGAAAAATTTTGAGTCAAATCTCCTTGAACAAAGTGAGGCTTCTAAAGGAAAAAATGTTGCTTTAAAAGTGCAATCCTCAGATTTTCAAATGATGATGAAGATGAAATTTTGAAGAATTGGATGAAAGTGCCAGTGTTGCTTTACTTGCTAGAAAATATAATGCAATGGTTAAAAAGTTTAACAATGAAAAAGTACAGGTAAAAGAAAAGGAGAAACAAACCAAGGTGTATGATTCGATGCCAAGAAGGACGTTCCCATCTACTCAAAAGTCAGCCCCTATTCGTAGAGCATCCTCAGATCAATCAAGGTCTGATCCCAAATACATTGATTCAGTTCAATGTCATGCTTGTTCGGGATGGGGTCATTACGCAAACGAGTGTGCCAACACACTACGGAAGAAGGGAAAGAACCTATGGGTATCCCTGAGTGACAATGAAGATGAGGGTTCAGTCCAGGAAGAAGAACCAGATCAAACAACCATGTATGTCACAGTCAGTGACTTGCAGACTGAACATGTTACCAGAGATGTTATGTCAACTGAGATAACATCCGAGACACATCTGTCAGGTATAACAATTTCAGTTCTGATAATAATGTTTGTTTCATGGTTTCCACTAATCTTGATACAGGAAGTTCACAAGAGGATGAGATGAGCAAAGATGAGCTCATTGAAGACTTAAAAATCCTCTATAAGGATATGCTCAAGGAATGGAAGAAGGAGAACCAAATGGTTAAGACTTTAACCAAGAAAAACGGTGGACTCAAGGCCTACTTGAACCGAATGGAAGCTCAAGCATCCCAGAAAGATGCCGAGCTAGAAAAAGTCAAGGCCAAGTTGACTCTAGCCGAAACCACCTTGAAGAAGCTCAACACCGATCGTCCAATCTTGATGAGATCCTAAACTTGGGTAAGCCTTTGAGAGCAGGTATTGGTTTCCGAGAATCATTAGAAAGTATTACTTCTTCTTTGTCTTGTAATGAACATAACGTAGATTTTGTAAAAGGTCACGAGTTTGATCAAAATTCTTGTTCAAATGATGTTTCTGACAAAGGGAAAGTGTGTCAATACTGTCACAGTACTGGACATTTTAAAAATAAATGTACAAGCTTTCAAAGAAAGAGTCCAGTCCAGATGTGTTACCTGAAGTGTTACCCAGCACTCCAGATAACACACACTGTCAGAAAGTCAAAATGTCAAAAAAGAAGTCATGGAAACCAAAAGCCAATGTGAGATGTGATGTTGTATATACTTCCTTAAAAACAAATGTTGAAGGATCATGGTATTTTGATAGTGGGTGTTCACGCCATATGACGGGAATAAAAATGTTTTTAAAAACTATGAATCCGTTCAAGGGGGTAGTGTAACTTATGGTGGTGGGAGAAAGAGTAACATAATAGGAAAAGGAACACTAAATGTGAATGGTTTTCCTGCTTTAAAAATGTCTTGCATGTAGATGGCCTAGTAACTAATTTAATTAGTATTAGTCAACTTTGCGATGACAACATGGAAGTAAAATTTAACAAGGACACTTGTGAAGTTTTTTATGGTACTAACAATTGTGTTATGACAGGAACTAGATCAAGTGATAATTGTTATCATGTGAAAGATAAATTCGTGTGCAACACCGCACAAATTGATGTCACAAACTTATGCATCAAAAGTTGGGACATGTTCATTTGAGTAACATTGATAAGATTGTTAAGTTAGATACTGTTAAAGGAATTCCTAAACTAGATCTTAAAAATCCTATCATTTGTGAAGATTGTCTTAAGGGAAAACAAACTCGTGTTGCCCATAGTGCTGCCACATTCGAGCAACACTCTGGAACAACACACTGTTTCAACTCTTACATATGGATTTAATGGGTCCAGTTGAGGTAGAGAGTTTTGGAGGAAAGAGATATTCTTATGTCATTGTTGATGATTTTTCGAGATTCACTTGGGTTTATTTTCTAAAAGAAAAATCGGAAACTTTGAAAAATTTAAACTTCTACACTCCAAAATCAAAATCATGTTTTGTGCCTCTATCTTAGAATCAAATCTGATCATGGGAGAGAATTTGACAATGTTTTATTTTCTACTTTTGTGAAAGAAAAGGAATACATCCCGAGTTTTCAGCTCCTAAAACACCTCAACAAAATGGGGTGGCCGAAAGGAAAAATCCTACTTTACTTGAAATGACTCGTGTGATGTTGTTTTCTAAAAAGATTTCTAAAAGATTTTGGGCCGAGGCACTTAACACGGCTTGTAACACGGCTTATCATAGATGAGACAGCACCTCAGGCAACACCTGAGTCCAGTGATCCATCCGAGTTTGATGCAGAAGTTCATGATGACGCAAGAAGGGGTCCTCCACCCAGAATTCGTAGGAATCATCCTACAACTCAGGTAATTGGGGAAATGAATGAAGGGGTCCGAACAAGAAACAAAGAACCCGTGAATTATCGGGAAATGGTAAGGTATGTGTGCATGTCAACCATATACACCAAGGTAAAACACTCTTGTTTTGTGTCATCCATAGAACCTAAAAATGTGATTGAAGCTTTAAAAGACAATTTTTGGATTCAAGCTATGCAAGACGAACTAGATCAATTTACCGGAAAATAATGTATGTCTTTTAGTACCCCGTCCCATTAATACTAATGTTATTGGGACAAAATGATTTTTAAAACAAAACGGATGAAGAGGGTAATATTGTTCGAAATAAAGCTCGTCTTGTGGCTCAAGGCTATACACAAGTGGAAGGTATCGACTTTGATGAAACCTTCGCACCCGTGGCTAGAATTGAGTCTATAAGACTTCTCTTAGCCATAGCTTGTTATCTTAGAATCACTTTGTATCAAATGGATGTTAAAGCAGTATTTTTAAATGGATATTTAGATGAGGAAGTTTTTGTTGAACAACCTAAAGGTTTGAAGATCCATCCCAACCAAACCATGTGTATAGACTTGATAAAGCCTTATACGGTCTAAAACAAGCTCCGCGCGCATGGTATGGTCGTTTAACTAGTTTTTTGCTTGAATATGGTTTTATTCGAGGAGAGGCGGATAGAACCTTATTCATTTTAAAACATGGAAAGGAACTTGTCATTGCTCAAATCTATGTTGATGACATAGTCTATGGCTCTACTTAAAAAATTTGTTTAAATGATTTTGTAGAGGCTATGACATCAACTTTCGAGATGAGCATGATGGGTGAACTAAACTTCTTTCTTGGCTTGCAGGTGAGACAACTACCCGATGGAATATTCATCTCTCAAAGCAAGTATGCAAAAACTCTAGCCAAGAAATTCGGCTTGGAGGGGTCAAAAAGTTCCTCGGTTCCTATGGCTACTACACTAAAACTCGGCAAGGATGAAGGGGGAGAAGCAGTCGATCCTACCCTTTACCGTTCCATGATTGGTAGCCTTCTTTACCTTACATCTAGCCGACCCGACATTATGTTTTCTGTGTGTGTCTGTGCACGATACCAATCCAACCCTAAAGTCTCTCATCTTAATTATGTGAAAAAGATAATTAAATATGTTTCCGAAACGAGAGAATTAGGAATTTGGTATGCTAAAGATACAAATACAAATCTAGTAGGCTTTAGTGATTCGGATTGGGCGGGGGATATAGATGACAGAAAAAGTACTAGTGGGGGGTGTTTTTACTTGGGTAATAATCTAGTATCATGGTATAGTCGTAAACAAAATTGTGTGTCGCTCTCTACTGCTGAGTCTGAATACGTGGCAGCGGGGAGTTGTTGTACTCAATTAATATGGCTAAAACATATGTTAGACGATTATGGGCTTGAGAGTAAAAATATGATCATGTACTGTGATAGTTTGAGTGCCATTAAAATTTCCAAGAACCCTGTCCAACACTCCCGCACAAACACATGATATTCGTCATCATTTTTTAAGAGATATGGTTGAAAAGGCTTAATAACTATAGAGCATATTGATACCAAGTATCAATTGGCAGACACTTTTACAAAAGCCTTAGACCTTGAGAGATTTTCTTTCTTGAAGATCTCTCTTGGTCTTTGTAATCTCTAAAAATCTCCTGTTTTCTGGTGTTACCTCAAGTGCTACTAGCATCTGAGATAACACTTGTATATTATTGTTTTTTTAAAAAAAAAAAAAAATTTTTGGCTTTCTGTTTTAATCTGTCAATGAGTAGTATTTTCTATTCATTGATGGTGGCACATACTAACCTTTTTGTTATGGTAGGATAACACGCAAGGTAACAGTATTGATAACATCCTTTTTAAACACAAAAGTGACAAAGTCACTAATCTTTTTCAAAGGCAAAAAGGCTAAAAACACTTATAGTATTTCCTTAGTAGCTCGGGGCACGGCGTTCGCTGCGACGATGCACTCTTGCCAAAGGGGGATATTATTTAGTGATTTTGTACTAAGTATTAGGAACATGGAGTTCGCTACTACAGTGTTTACTACTTGAACGGTACAAATCACTAAAACATGTTTACACATTATAAGGACTCAGGGCACGGAGCTCGCTACTACGTTGCTTCCTTGTAGATAAAGAAGTGTGAATCATGTTTATATTTTTAAGTGTTTGAAGATGAAGAACAAGTTTTTTTTTATTATTATTTTGCCTAACTAGTTAATATTTGGCAAGCTTGTTCTACCTCAATTGCTTATTAAAGAAGCATATATTCGCCTCAAAAGTGAGGTCATCTCGCCTTAATTGCCTCAATATAATCAAGGGATGTTATCATAAGTATTGTCTTAAGTGTTACCATCGTTGCCATCAACACATTAGTGTGTGCTACATTCGTTTTTTATTTATGTAGTTTAGTCTCAGATTTGTTTTTTAAGTTTTCAAAGTTTGAAAGTCTTTTTATTATTAACAAAAAGAGTTTACAATTTTGAATAAATCTTAAACAAATCTTTTATCTTTGGTAAAATTTAGTTGGAACAATCTTCCTACAATTTAGGGATTCATCTTTTAAATTTTGTGGAGATTGTTGCACTATTTATTTTATCATTTTTTTACTGTTGTTATTCTTTTTCGTCTTTTATTTTTTTCTCTCTTTTCTCATTTTTCGTTTTATATATTATTATTTTTTTTAAAAAAAAAAAAGTTGTGTAGGGGTTTGTTAGTTGTGTGCTTGTAAATAGGGTGATTTAATTTAGGTTAGTTTTAAATGTGAGGAAAAATAGGGGTTTAGTTAATTTAAATGATAAGAGTTAAGTTTGAATTAAATATTTATCCCTTTTTCACATTTTTAACCTCCCTAAAATATCTTTTCCTATTTACTCTCCTTATTTTTCTCACTAAACTCTTTTTAACTCTCCCTCTCCTCACCGCCTTCTTCAAATCGGCGACAACCCAAAACCCTCAAAACCCTTCTTCGATTTGTCCAAAAACATTCTCCAATTTCTTCCCAAAAAATCAACAATGGTGAAACCCCCTCAAAACCCTAACCAACCCGAACCTCAAGAAGAGTCTCCAGGTGCTGCCTTAAATGTTATGTCGCCCATGGACATCTCGCCTTTGGCTTCTCAATTTTCGACCCATATGGCCATGTCCATGATGAACCATCTCAAATGTCTACCTCGGCACAACCTAAGCCTCTTCAGACTGCTTCTCCACCACCAATTCCTACTACAAAAAGAATCAAGAGAAAAGCCCCCGCAACCGCAAAGAAGATTGGTGCTGCTCCAATGTCGAGGAAGCGTACCTCGAACCGTCTAAGTGCAATTGCAAGGTCAAAAATTCCTTCCAACACCTCTGACGATCCTGTGGAGGTCTCAGACGAAGGTGAAGAATCTCTTGGTCCTTCCTCCGATCATACTTCGGACCAGAACTACTCTGTTCCTCCTACCGAGCAAGAACAATATGTTGAGAGCTTGGAAACATGGGTTGAGAATGAAGAGGAAACCCTTTCTGCTGCTCAGAAAAGGGTAGCCAAAGCAAAAGGGAAACAGAGTGTTGCCTCGGGTGCTACCAGAACACAGCCAACATCCAAGGTAACATCCCATTCCTCTAAGCCTCCTAGAGCTCCAGTTACATCTTCTGAATTGTTTGGGACTGATGATGATTTTCTCGAGAGTGGTTTTGTTGATGATGACGAAGCCTTTCCACAACCTTTTCTTACTTTGGAGTTTTACAAACGTCCTAACATGGAAAAATGGTTGGATATCTATAGCTTGAAAATGCATTGAGAAAAACATATAGATGAAGCAAATCTTAAAAAGCATGGTGTTTATCAGTTTTTGCAAGATAGGAATTTTTTAAATACCAATCTCCTTCCCTCAAACTATGTTGATGCAGTGATTCGCAACTTCTATGCTAATCTTCATCCTAACCTTGATAATGAACAATCGAAGCAATACGGCAAATTCTTTCTTAGATGCAAAATTTTTAAGATTAACCCGTCTTTGATCAACAAAGTTTTAGGTATGCCTAACTGTGATGAAGACGTAGAATTAGCCGACAGGGATGAGATTGCTAAAATTCTTTCAAATAATGTGGTTGAAAGATGGCCTACAAAAAAGGATTAACATTTTCTTGCTTCGCACCTTTCTTCTCTTTTCTCGGTTCTACATAAACTGTGTATCTTCAACTGGCTTCCCACAAAAAATGAGCAATATGTGACCTTAGAGAAAGCTAGGGTCTTACATAAATTGGGATTGAACCGGAAAGTGAATTTTGGGAGATTAATCTTTAAGCATTTAGCTACTTGGCGTAAGAAGAAAAAGCTTACTGTTTTGCCTTATCCATCTTTGATTTTCCAAGTGCTTTTGTTTCAAAAATTTCCCATTATGGATTCGGATGTCTATACTCGTGATCTTGACTACTACAAAGTTGACAGTCTTTTGACCAAGTAAGGATTAGGGGGTGTGCGATACACTGGTGACCTCCCTTGGGATAAATCAAAAGATATTAGGTCAAGTAAGTCCGGTCCAGGTAAGGGTGCTAAGAAAAGTGTTGCTTCAGAAAGTCCTTCCTTCACTCCCTCTTCTCCAAGCATGTTTGCAGGTACTGATGTTGAAAATATGATGGCTAGTGTCTTTCATCTACTGGGTACTGATTCTCCCTCAATTCCAAAGACAACTGTCCTTGCTTTTTTGGACAAACAAAATGTAATTTTGGGGAGAATAGTTCAAGATTGGACACAGTTAAAAGAAAACACAGCAGGCTTCATTAATCTGATTTCTTCCCAATCAGGGGGAGGTAATGGTAGTGGTGCTGGTACAAGTGCTGGTACAAGTACTGCCACAGAAGCTGTTGATGATGCTGCTGCTCGTGCTGCCAGGGATGCTGCCACTGATGCTAGGCAAGATGCTTGAGATAGCGGACATGATGATGATGATGATGATGAGGACGACGATGAAGAAGAAGAGTGACTTGCATGAAGGTTGATGTTGCCGCTAAATCATGGGCAATGGTTTTTCATGGTGTTTGGATTTCAAAACAATTTATTTTTGTGGTGGTGTGGTTTGTTTAAAAACAATTCGTATTTTGGTTTTAGTTTAGAACTTAAATACTTTGGTGGTTATTTTGGTGATTATCTTTGGATAATATTTTGTGGGATGTGGTTTTTAAAACTTGGATTTACTTTAGTTTTTAAACTACTAGTTTGAGGCACAAAAGTTAATTTTGTTTTTTTTAAACTAGTATTATTTTTGTAAATCCTTGTTGTTTTAGTTAACTCTAAGATTAAGGGGGAGTTTACTTTTGGGTAGAAGCTCTGTTATACTGCATATGGTTAACTTGTCTTTGCAGGTACCAACACTTAGGTGATTGGAAAGAAATCTCAAATTAAGGGGGAGATTGTTAGTGCAGAACTGAGGTGTTACCTCAGGTGTTGCCCTGGCAGTCTAAGTGCTGTGACGAGATTCTTTGTAATTTGATATTTCTTTCTAATGTAATTTTTATACTAATGTCCTAATATTATTTTCTAGATGTTGGTCCATATTTTCAGGTATAATAAAGTTGGTTTATGGAGCTTAAAATGTGGAAGAAAAATTAATGGATATTTATTCATAATTGGCGAGTAAATGAAGGAGTCTCAAACATATTTAACATGTGTTAAATATGGAGAAAAACGTGGGAGACCATTTCAAAGTTGTTGCTGATTAATTGAAGATATACAAGGCTTTGGAAGCATGAGGTACAAGAAGGAGAAGCAAGGACTTGGGCTTCAAGAAAGCGGTTGAGAAAAATATGGAAAAGAAGACCAAGTCTTCCTTGAAGATAGGAGATCATGGCCAACTCACTCCACTCTCCCCTCACACGATCACAAACAGCCACAAGGCTGTTCTTTGTGTAGCCTCCAAGTATGTGTGGCTATATAAAGAGTGCTTGGATGAAGAATGAAGTGAAGTCAATTTTGTACACACATCCATAGCACAAAAAGACCAAAGCACTCTTGGCTCCTTTTGAGATTCTTTCTTCCATACACTTTTTTATCACTCAAATACTTCGGGTTTGAGTGAGTTTTGGTTAGGATAGAATCTTGTACTTTGTTCTTACTTTGGTTCCATAGAGAGTATATCATAGTTTGTATAGGGAACCATTTTAAACTTTGTAATTGGTTTTGATTATAAGGTTTTCGCCATCTAGGCATCTCAAGTTATATTTATATAACTTGAGAAAAATATTCTCTTGTGCTATTTATTTTCCGCTGCAAAAACTCTACAATTTTTGTGTGTGTATTTTCTGTCCGTCTGGAGTGTTACCTGGGGTGTTACTTAACACTTGAGGTAACATCTGTTCTCAGCAAGCTATTGACAAATAATTTCATACAGGAATTCCGAAAACGAATCTTTTACAAGTAACCTACAAACAAATTACAAAAAGAAACTGCCTTTTTCTTTTTAACAGATACAAGAATAGATTATTTTTTTAAAAAAAACCTGTGTTTAAACAGGGCCATATGACTTGCACAAGTAAGAGTACAACCAAATTGAAGTCTGAGTCAGTCCAAGACACTTGAAATCTTTAACTGAAGTGATGATTCCTTGGCCTCTATGGCAAATATAACTATCTAGATACCCTAACATTATATTGACAAGTTTAGGTAAGAACACAGTTATTTCTTCTTAATCTTTTATTTGTAATTACTGGATAAAAATGTTTTAGCTACAAAAGTGATTAATCATCGCCAAAAGAACAAATAAGGTATTGAAAGTACCTGACTACGCGAACTGGATAACCTTTTTGGCAGCTCAGTCGGACAGATTCATTGTACTTCACAAACGTCTGATCAAATGTTTGTGATTTATTGGTCCTCTTGTTTCCGCTCAGATCCCTCCCACCACTGCCAGAATTAATATTTGATTAAAGCATATGATTATCAGCACAATAGAAGACTCTGAACACTATATCGTGAGAAAGCTTTAAAGAGGAATAATCCATGTGAGCTCAGATTTCTCAGAAAGGAAAAGTTTCATGGTAGCTCAATATTTCTCACAAGAGAAATATATCAATGACTAAAGCCTTATTGAGGAATAATCAATGATAGCTCAGATTTCTGAAAAGCGAAAGGTTTCACATTTACTTTGGTCAAGTGAATAAAATATATTTCCTTAGTCCCTAAATGAATGTCTATATTTCGTTTAGGGGACATTCTTAATATTTGAACTTGTAATATAATTAAGCGGCAAAAACGCATAAATATTTTTGTTATCCACCTAGCGTTTAGTTTTGCAAGTATAAAACGACAAGTGAAATTTGTGGTGAATAAAAATTTTAGGGAGAAAGTTGTTCTTTTTTTTTGGGGGGGGGGGGGGGCTTACGATGGTTGCTGACGAATATGATACTAACGCTATAAATAGGATTACTACTCTCTCTGTCCCTGAATAAATGCCATATTTGACAAGTCAATGTTTTAAGTTATTTGTTATGTTTTGGTGATTGCCCAAATTCATTCATATAGGTAGAGTAGCACTTCCCATGACATGCAATGTTTGTGTCTATTAAAATGAGTAGTATAGGAAGATCACCAAACTTCATATCATATTCTAGTAATGCGACATTTATTGTGGGACAAACCAAAATGGAAAGTAAGACATTTATTCCGGGACAGAGGGATTTGTTTACCATTGAGACTGGGTGGAGGGTACAATCCCCTCTTGGTGCCAAAGGAGATGGCATAGCCATGTTGGTCGATTGTTGGCTGCATATTGGTCGGTGATCTGAATCACATTTGGAATTCTTACATGAATAATCAAGCATACCTATAAAAGCCAATAAGAATAAAAAAATGACCTTCATAATTAACCAAGAAAGATGGGAAAGATAGAAAAGTCATATGTGAAGAGCTCACTGAAGCGTAAGAAAAGCTATCTTGACATATGATCCTAAACTAAATTCATAGAATTAAAAAATATTGTTCCCTAAACTCTTTTGGATCCATGCAATGGTCCAAGAAAATAATATTTGCAGCGTAGTCATTTCCAACAAATTTTGACTCAAATAGTAATGTTGACTAAGAAAATGGACTAACGCGAGGCAAAAGTACAGTTTGAAGACCATATGAATATAAATTTTATTTCAACAACCAAACACAAAAGTTACTGAACGTCAGTGCCCAAATATTCATTTACATAGACATTATAAAAAAATAGTTTCACATTAGGATGCTAGGACATAGAAACTTACAGATGTTTTTGGTTTTCAAGGTTCTCATTTGAGCACCTTCCTATATATATATATATATATATATATATATATATATATATATACTCCCTCCATCCCACTCAAACTAAGACAAATTTCCATTTTGGGTGTCCCATTCGAATTAGGACAACCCAAAAATGGAAATGTTTTATTTAATGGGACCCACATTCACACTCACAACAACTTTCCACTCATTATTCTCTACCCCACTTTCTCTCTCCTACTTTACTTTTCATGCTCACAAACACCTACTCCACTAACACTTTTTCCTTAATCCCCGTGCTCAACCCAAAAATCCTAATTCGGGTGGGACGGAGGGAGTATATATAACAACTAATCACTAATATATGGTACACAATCAAACGTTGTTCTATGATATATGATCCATCATGTTATCATGACTTTTTCCTAAGCCTAGTCAAAACATACTAATGACCAAGATTAAATACAAAAACGACTGACATATTGAGGGAACCAAATTGATTTAAGCTTAATTTCACTATCTCCTACCTACTACAAGGTCAGCGTGCTCAACCCTCGACCTTCTCTCCACGTCACATGTAAGGGTGCGTGTTAGGTATCCCACAGCTAATAACACTAAAACTTGGACCGGTATAAAGACATAAGGGGCTAGTCCCCTTATCACCGATTGGATTTAAGGTAGAACCACCAATGTAGTCTAGTACTGCTAGTCCAAGCCCATGCTAACCCTTCAACTTCTCTCTACTTCTTACCTAACTCTAATTCTAAGAAAGAGCTTACGGACGTGTATGAAAAGCCATCTATCTTGACATATGATCCTAAACCAAAATCATAACATAAAAAAAGAGGTAGTTACAATTTAGGGTCTGAACTCAATAGGTATTTCCCAAGAGAGGCCCCATGTTTTTGTTAGCGAATTAGGGCTCAAAATGCAAATTTTTGGCCAAGTATGGGCTTTTTGATAGAATTTGTTAGAAATCTTGTTAATCCACCTTGTGCCGTGCACATGATCGACATTTTGGTTAGTTTGAAGTTGCTATTGGCTATTAAGGGGTTTGATTAAAATTTCTAAATTTAATGGGTTGAAATTTAAAATGTATAAAATAAAATAGTTACCATTAAATATAAATAAATATTTACCTTATAGATTATTACATAAAGTAATTAAATAAATAATTATTATACATTATTAACTATTTTAATGTACTTTTATAAATCAAAATTTTAATGAAGTATATAATGTTTTAAAATTATACTCCCTCTATCCCAGAAAGATAATCTAATTTTGACTTTTTATGGTCATCAAAAATGAACTTTGACCAAGCACTTGTGTCAATCTAATTATTCTAGTGAAATTCTAAATGTTGTAATTGATTAATCATTAAGTGATTTATCAACAACACATTTTAGAATTTTGTCGTGATGATTAGATTGTCACTAATGTTTGGTCAAAGTTTAATTTCGTTGACCATAAAAAGTCAAAATGAGACTATCTTTCTGGGACAAAGGGAGTATAATAAAATTTAATAAATAAAAACAAAGGACAAATTTAATCAAATAAAAAAAGGACAAAAAAGGTATACATAAATTCTTGCCATTAGAAAACACAATTGAAAGGAAAAAAAAACAAAAACAAATCCCAACCATCCCAATTCCCAGATTCACCCCCTTATCCCAACCTTTCCCCTCTCTCTTCGTCTCCTTTTACCCCGTCACCACCAAGTCCAGATTCCGGCGAAGACCTCACTTTGCGGCCCCTATTTTCTCATCTTCTCTTAAAACAAACTAATGAGCAAAAACTAAATCAATAGAATGATAAACAGAGGGAACATATTGATTCAAGCTAGATTTCACCTTTTATACCTTAAGATGATCACCATAAGAGATAACTTAGAAGAAAATTGCTAGAGAGATAACTTTACTAAGAATCACCGCCGCAAGATAAAATGAGGGAGGGAGTGTTTTGATGGATAGGATACATGTAGGGTTGGGGAAAGATATTATATATAGTGCACCAAAGTCGTTTGATCTCTCCGGTTAGGGTTTTTGCACAATTAACACATGTGCAAGCTGAGTTTCAAAATTTAAACATAAAAAGCCTGGATTTAGAATTCAATTTTTGGTCTTTATTAATTGTTCACATTCTATTCTTGATTTGCATTTCAATGTGCACATACATATTATTTTAGTAATGGCTCTGTTATGTTTTTAAAGCCTACATTAAATTTTAAATGTGTTAAATTTCTATCATTCGTAAGGGATACAGATATAATTGAAGTTAAAAATCATAGTGATTAATAAAAAATGACGGAAATAACTATGATGGAAATCGAACAACTAACTCATAGTAAAGTGGGATTTTTTTCCCTATTCTTTTTAGTGCAATATCATGAAGATAAAAGTAAAATAAAATAAAATAAACACATATCTCCGAGGTATATATAGAATGGAGTGAGGGGTCAACTAACCCCTGGCTGCTCCACTTTTTTTTTTTTTTTTATTATTATTATTATTATTATTATTATTATTATTATTATTATTATTATTATTATGACTTTTATAATTGTAGATAATAATCACGTTACCACCACGCCGAATGTGCATTTCACCGCATCATATTTTGTAACATACCTCCTCAAAATATTCTATTTACATTTGTAGTTTGTAGAACTATTTCATTCCTGAAATTTTAACTCAACCCAAAATTGTATCTTAACTTGAATAAAGAGCAAATTAACCTAAGGCCCCTCATGTAATGGATAATATATCCAGATCTAATACATTAATCGAAAAAATTCCTTAGACACCACTCTCATAGTATAATTGTGTTAAATTCCAAAAAGCCCCCTAAATGAAACCCCTCCCCTTAACCACATAACAAACACACTCACACTTAGCATACACATTCAAGAATAAAAGAAACTACTCTCCACCTCCGGTCAACCTCCTTTATCTTCTCCGGTCAAAACCATTCACTTCTCCGGTCAAAACCCTTCACTTCTCCAGCAATAAACTCTGGCTCATCAGGCAAAACTAGTATTTTCAAAACCCTCAAAATTTACATTAACACCTACATATATAAAATCAATTTTACATAACACACCTTCATTTACTATTTTAGTTGGCTATTCACGTAGACTTCTTTTGTTGCTGTTTTTGAATTGCGATAATTTGAGTTGAGTGACATCTAGGGTCAGAGAGACGATGGAGTCACGGTCTCATTGAGACGATCGCAGCCATGGAGCCACCATTGATGCAGCTTCAAAGAGGCATTATCTTCTCTCCCTTTATCGGCAACTCTTTTTTTCTCAGAAAATCCCTAAATTTCTAAATCCAAAAAATTAGGATTTTTGAATCGAGAATTTTATTTTTTTAATCTTAGATCGATGAAATGTATGGCCATACTCAAATGAATTGATGTGGATCAATGTCATTTGCCTTATCAATCTACTAGGAATCGAGATAGTATTGGATAATATAAGTTGATATAGACCATGACTTATGTCAATTATAATATTGTGAGACAAAGGGATTATGATATGTTCTATTATGGAAATATTAGACTATCAAAATTTATATTATTTGGGTAGTCATAGAAGGTTACCAATTTGTCCCTTTACTTTGCTTGTCTTTATCCATGACTAATTAATGTCCGTCCTTAAAATGTCCCTTTTATTTTGAGATAATTATGAACTTGATGTGATAATTTTCCAATGATGGTACCTAACAACCCACAATCCATATTTGTGGTGATTGATTCACCTTAGGATGAACACAAGTTCACATATAATTAAGGTAAAAATGCAAAAAAAAAAGTACCTTAATTGGTCACTTTGTGCATGTTTGGTACTTAATGTCATTTTTGTTGTAAGTATAGTACCTCAAATAGTCATTTTGTGCATCCAAGGTCATTATCGCTAACGCCGTTAATATTTGGACGTTAAATAGACATGTGCTAAGCACATGATTTTTTTAATAAGGCCATTATGGTCAAAATAAAACCCATCCCCAATTTCTTTCCACCCCTCATCTTCATCCTTCTCTTTCACCTGCAACACCCTCCATGTTCTTCCCTTTCTCTTTAATCTTCTTCCCTCCACCCAGTACCAAAACTAAACAATCAAGATCTGTAAACTCCAATCCCTAGTTTGAACACTACCAACCTCAAATGTTATATCTTTGACATAATTAATCTCAAGAACAACAAGGATGAAGAACCCGGATCTGGAAGCGAAATGACCATTTTTTTTAAAGTGTTTGCAACTTGGGTTCTGGTTGTTTCGATTCCATTGATTTCGGCGGCGGCCCTGGTCTTGAACTGTTAGGTTTCATTACCTCCATACATAGCGGAATTAAACATGAAGAAACCCTAGCCTAGATCCATTAAAACAATAATTTATAAAGCATAAGATAAATTAGGACTAACCATTGTAGTTCAAAATCTTCAAGCACGGACTAAGATACTAAGCAAAGTATCCTCTATTGGCGATCCACACTTTGAATGGATCTAAGAACACCTTCTTTGACTTGATTGCTAGATCCTTTAGGCTTGAAAACTTGAAGAACTCCTTCTTCTCTTTGGAATAATTAATCCCTCTCAATATGTGTGTTATTCTCTCTCTAAGAAAGCTTTGTGATTTCTTGAATCATCAACTTGGTCTCTCAAACCCAGACACACATATTTATACTGGGATATGTCTAATTCCTCTAGGGTTTAGGACTTCTTGTCACAAAAGAAATTTCCTAAAACTGAACCAGTACAGCATAGGAGCCGTACGGCGCCTGGCCAGGCATACGCCTGCTTGGCAGCCGTACGGTCGTGATGCCCGTTTCCTTTTATTTTCAGCCTTTTAATTATCCGTTCTGCGTGTGTGACCCAATAGGATTATACTAAGTTGCCAACGGGTTTGACCAGTCAAATCCCGTAAGTCATAATTAGATTCTAGCAAACCTTTTATGACAACACAAATAGTATAACTCTGTAGCCCAAAGTTTTATCCTCTATAGTACAAGTCACAATCCCTTTGTCCAGATGTCTATTGAACACAAGTCATGGTCTATAATCAACTTGTCTTTGTTCAATGCTTTCTCGTTTCCAAATATATTGATTGATTTAAATGTCTTGATCTCATCAATCCATTTAGGTTCGGCTAAACACTTTCATCAATATCATTCTACGAGAGGCCTAAGCTTGACATCTCTCCGAAGAGGGACAAATCCATTTGGCTTATTATTCTTCCCTACTTGAATCCGATTGTGCCAATCATATCCTTTATAACTACCCGGTTAAAGGTAGCATTTGAATATGTCAAATATAATGTTCATTAAGTGAAAGACTATATATTATAACTTCATGTCAAAGGATTCAAATGAAATAACTACCATGAGATTTATCTATGATAATGACCATGACATAAATCTCATCTAGCGGGTCATGTCCAGTACCTTGTTCCAAACAAGTACACATAAGTCTAACATAAGCATCCCATGATTATTTAGACTTATACAAGTGCTTCATAAGTACTAGGGACAGAATTTATTATAAACAAAACATGTAACAATAATAATAATCAAACATCTCTTTATTAAATGAATAAAACGATAACAAATATACGTTCAAATAACGTGCCTAGGGCATACACACCAACAATCTCCCAATTGCACTAGGCCCACTCTCCAACGTATCTAATACCTATGGACCTAACATGACCATCATGTTTAGCTTGTCAAAGACCCTTTGTTAGCGGATCTGCTATGTTATCATCAGTTGGTACTCTGCATATTTTTATGTCCTCCCTCTCCACGATTTCTCGAATGAGATGAAAACGCCTAAGTATGTGTTTGGATCTTTGATGTGATCTTGGTTCCTTTGCTTGAGCAATAGCATCATTATTATTGCAATAAAGGTCTATTAGATTAGCAATACTTGGAACCACCTCAAGTTCTCCAATGAACTTCTTGATCCAAACATCCTCCTTCGCAGCATCCGATGCAGCTATATACTCAGCTTCGGTTGTAGAATCAGCTACTGAACTTTGCTTAGAACTCTTACAGCACCACCATTTAACATAAACACAAATCCAGATTTCGATCTACTATCATCCTTCTCGGTATGGAAGCTTGCATCTGTGTAACCCTTTACAACGAGATCAGCATCCGATGCAGCTATATACTTGTCATGCTCAAAGCATAAGATACATCCAGTCTAGTACAAATTATGGCATACATGATGGATCCAATTGCGGATGAATATGGGATTCCATTCATTCTATCACGCTCATCAGTGGTCTTAGGACACTGATTATTGCTAAGAGTTACACCATGTAACACTGGCAAATTTCCTCTCTTAGAGTTTCCATGCGGAATCTCTTTAGGACTTTGTCAATGTATGTACTTTGACTTAAACCAATAAGATTTTTTTATCTATCTCTATAGATCTTAATACCAAAGATATATGCGGCTTCTCCCATATCTTTCATAGCGAAACATTTCCCTAACCAAGTCTTGACAGACTGAAGTGTAGGAATATCATTTCCAATGAGTAATATGTCATCCACATATAATATTAGAAACACCACTATGCTCCCACTAATTTTTTTTTACACACAAGGTTCATCTTCGTTCTTGATGAAGCCAAACTCTTTGACTGATTCATCAAAACGAAGATTCCAACTCCTTGAAGCTTGCTTCAATCCATAAATGGATTTCTGCAACTTGCATACTTTTGAATTTTGTGCAAAACACTCGGGTTGTGTCATGTACACATCCTCTTGAAGATTTCCATTCATAAAAGTGGTTTTGACATCCATTTGCCATATCTCATAGTCATAATATGATGCTATGGCAATCAAAATTCTGATAGACTTGATCATTGCTACGGGTGAAAAGGTTTCATCATAGTCTACACCATAAATCTGCCTATAACCTTTCGCTGCAAGTCTAGCTTTGTAAGTATGCACCTTCCCATCCATGTCAGTCTTCTTCTTGAAGACCCATTTGCATCCTATGGTTTTTACACCTTCGGGTGCATCAATCAAGTTCCAAACTTGATTATCTTTCATGGATTGTAATTAGGATTCCATGGCTCCAAGCCACTTATCCGAATCAGGAGATGACATTGCCTCTTCATAGGTAGTGGGTTCATCATTCTCAATGATTTCCACATCATTACTTTCTGTCACAAGAAATCCATATCTCTCGGGTTCGGACCGTATCCTACTAGATTTTCTAGTTACTTGTGTACCTTGAACAGGTTCTACAACTCCTTGTGGAACTTGTTCTTGTTCCACCATCAGTTCAATGTTATTTTTAGGTTCTCGAATTTCTTCAAGATTTATTTTACTCCCACTAACTCTTTTGGAGAGAAACTCTTTCTCTATAAAAGTGTCGTCATGAGCAACAAACACTTTGTTCTCCGTGCGGTTGTAAAAGTAATATCTTTTAGTTTCCTTAGGATATCCCACGAAAATACATTTATCTGATTTAGGTGTGAGTTTATCCAAGACAAGTCTCTTCACATAAGCTTCACAACCCAAAATTTTCATGAAAGATACACAAGGTTTCTTTCCACTCCATATCTCATATGATGTCTTTTAAACCGATTTACTTGGAACTCTATTTAGTGTGAATGCGGCGGTTTCTAATGTATGACCCCAAAAGGACAATGGAAGATCAACTTGACTCATCATGGACCGAACCATATCTAATAATGTTCGATTTCTCCTCTCGGACACACCATTCCATTGTGGTGTTCCGGGTGGAGTTAATTGCGAAACTATTCCACAATTCTTTAAATGATCATCAAATTCTTGGCTTAAATATTCACCTTCTCGATCCGATCAAAGTGCCTTAATAGTTTTGCCAAGTTGATTTTGTACTTCATTTTGAAATATTCTAAATATCTCAAATGCCTCACTTTTTTGTTTCATTAAATAGACATATCCATATCTACTTAAATCATCGGTGAAAGTTATGAAGTATTGAAATCCTCCCTAGCATTGCTACTTAATGGTCCGCATACATCGGTATGTATAAGGCCCAATAAATCGCTTGCCCTTTCACTACTCTTAGTAAAAGGTGTTTTAGTCATTTTTTCAAGAAGACACGACTCACAAGTATCATATGATTCAAGATCACATGATCCTAAAAGTCCGTCCCCATGGAGTTTTGAGATACACTTCTCATTAATGTGACCAAGACGGAAATGCCACAAATAAGTTTGATTTACATCATTAGGTTTAGATTTCTTATTTATATGATAGACATTATTTTCATTCTTGACATCAAGGATATAAAGACTATTAAATGAATTTGCAGTACCATAAAGCACATCATTTAAATAAATAGAAAACCCCTTATTCTCAATAAGAAATTTAAAACCTTCCTTATCCAAACAAGAAATTGAAATAATATTCCTACTTAAATCCGGTACATAATAGAAATTGTTCAAAACAAGTATTAATCCGGTGGATAAAATAACTTCATAAGTTCCTACGGCTAATGTAGCAACTCTTGCTCCATTCCCCATACGTAAGTCCACTTCACCATTTTTAAGTAGCCTCCTATTCTTTAGTGCCTGCACATTTAAACAAATGTGAGATCCACATCCGGTATCCAATACCCAGGAACTAGTAGTATAAAGGAGTATATCTATCATATAGATACCTGAAGTTGACACAGTCCCACTTCTCTTCTTCTTCTTTTGCTCTTCCATATAAGCCGTGCAATTACGCTTCCAATTGTTGGTGTTATGCCCTAGGCATGTTGTTTGTAAAATTAATGTTATTATTTATAAAGATATTAAATGTTAGATTATTATATCTTTTGCATGTTTATTATAATAATCCCCGTCCCTGATAATTATGATTAATTATTAGTATAAGTTTAATAGATAATCATATGATGATTATGGTGTATAGGATACAATTAGACTTATGGGTATCTGTTGGAGAACAAATACTGGACTGACCCCTATGAGATTTATGTCATGGTCACAATGTCATAATTAAGTCTCATATAGTTATATCACTGGAATCTCTAGACCTGAGGTTATTACAGTCTTCCACATGGTGAACATTACGTTTGACATATTCAAACGTTATCCCTAACCGGATAGCTATAAGAATATGATTGGCATAATGAGATTCATGTAGGGAAGAGTAATAAGCCAAGATGGGATTTGTTCCTCGTCAAGAGAGATGTCAAGCTTTGGCCACTCGATGAATGGCATTGATGAAATGCATGACCGTGCTCAAATATGATTTGTATTATCAATACATTCGGGATCGAGAAAGCATTGAACAAATGTTAGTTGACCATTGAACATGGCTTACGTTCAATAGACATCGTAAAACAAAGAGATTGTGTTACGTTCTATTTTAGGAAACTTTAAATTTCAAAGTTATACTAATTGGGTAGTCATAATGGCTTGCTAGAGTCCGCTTATGACTTACGAGGTTTGACTGGTTCAGACTCGTTGCCAACTTAGTATAATCCTATTGGGTCACACACGCAGAACATATAATTAAAAGGAGCGAAAAATGAGGAAACTGAAGGGAGGCACCGTACGGTTGTAATGCCGCCGTACGGCGAAAAATGAGGAAACTGAAGGGAAACATAATTATCTTTGGGAGCTTTGAAGATTCGTTCTTCATCATCGTTGATCAATCCGAAGACCTAGCAGTCAAGTTCAAGAAAGCATTCTTGCAATCTGTTCGTTGTGTGGATCACTGGTAGAGGGCGTTTATCTTAACGCTTAATCCAAGTGTTACATAACGATCTACAAGGTTAGTTTATTTCATCTTGTTATTATGAATCATTGTTCATAGCGGATCTAGGCTATTGGGTTTTATTCATGTCTTTCTTTCGCTGCGCATGATTGCACGAAACCCAACAGTGGTATCAGAGCCCCGTTGATGATCAATAATTCTAATATAGTCATGATATAATTATTTAATGTGATTATTTAATTGGTATGATCATGATCTAGTTGAATTTATGTGATGGATTTTATATGAGATTTAAAATATGCATGCTAGTTGATGTGGTTGTAATATTGATTTGATTAATATGTATGATCGCATGCTTAGATTATCATGTTATAATCAGATTATAATTGTTGATAATATTGATCTAATTTATATGAGGAATAAATTGGTTATTGTTTGTATGAATAAAGTGGGTTAAAATTCGTAATCTGTAATTTTCGTATTTCTGTAATCTGATTATGTATGAATACGATATTGAATTGATCGAATTTCAGGAAAACTTAATAATCTGGAAACTGGGAATTGGATCTGTACGGCAGCACGACAAGGGTACGCCACAAACCTAGCCGTACGGCTCCTGCTCCGATTTCCAGAATGTTGCTCTGTCTTCTGTGTTCAGATTGTTCTGTAAAGCGTTTACGGAATTCGAATCTGGAAACAGAAACTGGTTTCAGACGGCTAGTTTTCGAAACCGTGTTTCCTGAAACAATTTTCTGCGAAGAATTCAGCGTAACTGCAGAAATCAGAGTTCTAAAGAGTTTAGAACTATTGTAATCTGTGAGAATAAGAGACAATGAAAGATCTTGAGACAAGTGGCCAATCTATACGGGAATGTGGATGCCTTTTGGCTTAGTTTCGACCGTATAGAGAAGTTGCTTGGCTTCTTGATCCTAGTACGTGAATGTGGATGCTTTTTGGCTTAGTTTCGACCGTACGGTTTGTGTTCTCAATTTCAAGATGCTCTGCGGATGGTTTGGACTATTGTAAGGATCCCCCCCTCGGGGCGAGACGGGTTTGTTCGAGGGAGAAATGCCAAACACGTGTAACTTAACAAACTTAACGGAGTCGCCATATTTGTTAACTTTTAACCCAACAAATGAAAATGGTTAGAGATTTATGAGTTTGGAGGTCAGGTTACGGATTGGGAAGAGTTTTACGTCACCCAAGCCGCCTCGGACAAAGCCGAGTCTACCTTGTGCTTGTTAACGGAGAGTGCATGTGTGTGTGTGTGTATTTAACGAAAAAACTGCGAAGTTAACTGGTTATCGATTTTAACAGAACAAAAGGGGTTCATTTGCACGGATCTTGATAGAACAAGACAGAAAATAAAAAATCATCCCTCTGACCCAACTCAGCCGTACGGCTATACAAGGTCTTCCCGGGGATTTTACAGTTTGTCCAGAAAATGTCTAGTTTCAGGCAGAAACAGAGCATTCTGTTGAAACTGGACTGAACTGTTTATTTTTAGTTTGCATTTTCACAAACAAGCTTTGATTGACATCATTCCTATGCTCATTAATCACTAAATGGACCCCAAATACATGGATTTGGGTGTGATTAAGACAAACATTGGATAAGAATTAGAAAAGGTGATGAATGTGGCCTTTGAGCCAAGATAGCCATTTTGATGAGTAATGATTCAAACTTTACCATCAAAATGGGATCTTTATACAAGATTAAACCTTTAGGGACAACAAAATCAATATGTGGAATCATAAAGATTGAACCTTTATGACCCAAATGTGATGAATGAGTGGCTAGATCAAGGTTTGGGTGATAAAGATGGAGGCTTTATCACTCCAAATGATCATCATGGCCAAATACAACATAAAGACACATGCTTTCACCATAAAAATGGATCATCAAGCTATTTAGAGACAAGAAATTAACAAATCATGATCTTCTTTAGGTTTCAACCCCTTTTCACATACTTGGATGTGAGGGCACCTTGAATCATTTCATGATTTGGTTCTAAGGTATATATAAAAGGAATATAAGGTGCTTGAAAGGACGAGGCTTGGAATATAAAGGTGCTTGACAAGGGCAAGGCTTAAAATGCAAGTAAATAAATAACATGAACAAGAACAAAAGAGTTTGAGATGGAGAGAAGATGGGGAGAAGGAGGCTTCACCTATGGTGGTTATGGCCTATCTTCCTCTTTTTTCACTCAAGTATTTGGTGGTCTTTCTCTCAGACTGTATTTCTGCAGAGTTTCACTTATATACTATGTTTCTCCCCCCCTGAAATGATCAGCAAGGGTCTCAATTTATAGGGACTGAGGGTGCCTAAACCATCCGTACGGCTAGGACCCTCTCGTGTCCAAACCATCCGTACGGCTCAGCATGGCGAGCTTCTGGATTTTTCCATGTTAATTCCAGAGCAGTCCTGGAATTTTAGGTTTATCCTAGTGAGGTCCCAGCTATTGTTTATCCCTGAATGGTGCTAAGAGTTCCTCTAAGTTGGTCAATTTCAGATTGTGGTACTTACAGAGCCCCTCGGCATCGTCGCTTTGGAAAAGTGGGGTTGTCGATAAAAATAAGCATCTCAATTTGATGGGAGGACAGATTGACCGATTTGTTTATGTGGTTGGACCTAGAGGTATAAGATTCCTACGTATCCCATTTACGGGTAATCAGGCCTAACGTAGTTCGGGAGGGGTGATAGACTTTAAGGCTACTTAAACCTAAGGGCTAGGTGGATATCTGTCATCCTTTCCTAGGGGAATGGGCATGACTCTTGGCGAGTTCAGAGGCGGGACATGGTCAACTTGGATCTATGGAGAGGGTTGACTTACACAAGGATGCGTGACTCACGGGGTCAGAGGTGGGACATGGTCAACTTGGCTCTATGAAGAGGGTTGACTTACAAAAGGACGCGTGACTCTCGGGGTCAGAGGCGGGACATGGTCAACTTGGTTCTATTGGAGAGGGTTAACTTACACGGAACATGGTCAACTTGGCTCTATTGGAGAGGGTTGACTTACGCGGCAAAGGCATGACTCTTGGTGAGTTCAGAGGCGGGACATGGTCAACTTGGCTCTATGGAGAGGGTTGACTTACAAGGACACGTGACTCTCGGGGTCAGAGGTGGGACATGGTCAACTTGGCTCTATGGAGAGGGTTGACTTTCAAAAGGACGCGTGACTCTCGGGGTCAGAGGCGGGACAATATCAACTTGGCTCTATTGGAGAGGGTTGACTCACACGGACACGTGACTCTCGGGGTCAGAAGCGGTACATGGTCAACTTGGATCTATGGAGAGGGTTGACTTTCAAAAGGACGCGTGACTCTCGGGGTCAGAGGCGGGAGATGGTCAACTTGTCTCTATTGGAGAGGGTTGACTTACACGGAACATGGTCAACTTGGCTCTATTGGAGAGGGTTAACTTACGCGGCAAAGGCATGACTCTTGGTGAGTTCAGAGGCGAGACACGGTCAACTTGGATCTATGGAGATGGTTGACTTACAAGGACATGGTCAACTTGGCTCTATTAGAGAGGGTTGACTTACAAGGACATGGTCAACTTGGATCTATTGGAGAGGGTTGACTTACAAAGATGGTCTTACGTCATTTTGGACTGCCGTGGACAAGGACCTCAACCTATAATGACTATTCTAAGTCAAGGTTTGACTTGAGTCAACTCCACCCTTGGGGAGTTTGACGGGAAAACTGGTCTTACGTCCGACTAAGAACTCCTGGGATAAAGGCTTGAACCTAAAGAGACCATTCTGGGTCAAAGCTTGGGTTGGGTCACACTACTCTACGGGACGGTTGACACATTTTCTTGACACCGGGGAAGAGCCTAAGGGCAACCGTTAAGACACATTGTGGACAAAAAAGTCCAAGACTTTGGAAAAATCATTTTGAGGGGAGATCGAAAGCATTTTGCTTGAAACATTGTTTTTGACAAATGATGCCAAATGGCCAAATTTGGAAATGCTTATTTCTAAAGGCAAGTCTTTTAACAAAGCATTTTAGTAAAATTTTTGATTTTAACTTAACCGTGAGGTTTGTCATGCATAAAGTCCTTTGGATTTTGTCCATTCGTTGAGAAGTAACTGATGGTAGGAAATCTGCTCGTCACTGTTGTGGGGCAGTCCCAATGTCGTCTTTATCATTGATGTCGGGGTGGCCCCATGTCCTTGTTGTCGTTGATGTGGAGGTAGCCCCAATGTCGTCCTTTGACTTTTGACGTGGACCCGTTGTCGTCTTTCGGCCTTAGAGGTGAGGTTAGGAACACATCCATTTTTCATGACGCACCCTTTCTTTTGCCTAGGTCACCCTTTCGGGTTTTCAACCTAGCGGGCATCTCTTTTGAGTCTTTTATGGCACACCCTGTTTTTTGCCTAGGCCGCCCTTACGGGTTTTCAACCTAGCGGGCTACTTTTTTGGTGCCTTTTTCTTTTTTTTTTATGTTTTTATGAGTGATCCAGTCGACTCGATAGAACGGGGATTTTAAAGTATTTTTCTTGGAGGAAACATGCAAGGGCATTTTATTTGGGAGAGAGTCCCTTTATGTTGGTGAGCTTCTTTGAGCAATGTATCATGAAACGGGAGGAAGCCCTTACTTGACAGAACATAAGTGTTTAGCTCTTTCCTAAGATGGAGAAAAGAAGACCTATTGAGACATTTGAAATTTGCCTTAGTTAATATCATCAAATGATTGGTTAAAAGGACCATGTTCGTCATTAAGTCAAGATTATAGCAAGCAATTAGCCTTAACATGTATAAATGTTGTGATCAATTAAGATTAAGATTCGATCAATGGCAAGATCGGGAGGAGAGTGTGTTTCTGGGGAATCGGTCATTGATGGGACCGAGGGAAGAGAATTTGGTCATTTTGAGAGGACCACGTGTTGGGTATGCTTATTTCTTAACCCTCCTAAATTATGTTAGAATTGATTGATACCATCATATATTGCTATTTTATGGACTTTAGGATTCTATGTAAGAAGTTTTATAACTTCAATTTTTAGCTAAGTCCAATTTTATAGAATAGGCTTAGTGGTTAGGGCTTATGCTTAGAATTGAGGTTTCAATTACTGAAGACCAAGTATAATGCGCAGGACATTTCATGCGCAGAGCATCATCTGCTCATTTTCAAGCGCAGTAAACACTTGCTCATTCTCCATGCGCAGAGCATCATCTGCTCATTTTCAAGCGCAGTAAACACTTGCTCATTCTCCATGCGCAGAGCATCACCTGCTTATTTTCCATGCGCAGAGCAACACCTGCTCCTTCTCCATGAGCATAGCATTACCTGCTCATTTGCATGCGCAGAACATTATCTGCTCCCTTTCATATGGAGAACAACACTTGCTTAGTTTCCATGAGCAGAACATCTGCACATTCTCTATACGCATGACTTCTATGAGCAGAGCAGATTAACTTGGTCCTTATGCTTATCTTTCAACAACCTCATATTCTTGAAGCTTGGAAAGAGCTTATACTTAATTTAAAGATTTGAAGAAGACCAAGGAGCAAGCATGAAGATCATGCGCAGATCATCATCTGCGCATCCATAACTTGCGCATGACTTCCATGCGCAGGTCCTTCAGACCTGGTCCTTAACACTTCACTTTGATTTTCAGGTCTCATGTGCAAATGTCTAAGTGTGATGCGCATGACTCCCATGCGCAGCACCCATCTGCGCAACTCAATGCGCATGGCTTCCATGCGCGCGCAGATTTGCCTTAGTCAATTATATCATTTCCTGACCTCATTCTAAAAGCTTGGAAAGCGTCAAGTCAAGCTACGCTTTTTGGAATGAGCCAAAGTGCTGATGTATACATACGACAAAAAGTGCACACTCAGCATATACGTAGATAGAGACGCGCCTCAGTTTTGAAATTCAAAATGAAGACAGCTGTAATCCTTCTAGAAGACGTTTGAAGCTTATCCACTTGCTCTGTCCCCAACGGCTATAGAGGACACCTGCGCACCAATCACATTATGCCAGCTCATTGTCCTTGCTCAGAGCTCCAACTGCTAGTTTTTGAAGCTCCTCTATAAATAGCCCTGCTCTTCCTCATTTCCAAGATGCTTGAGTTTTTGCTTTCAAATAGAAACTTTGAAGTTTTGAAGATTGCCTGCTCATTTCCAGAATTCTCAAGAACAGCCTTCATATCTTCATACCTCAACCAAGCCCAGATCCTAAAGCCTTGTATCACCCAGAATTCTTGTAACGCCCATCCTTATTCTTGTTAAATATTTGACTTGCTTATTAAATTCTTGAACTTATATATTATGTGCTAGTTTTACTTGGGTTAATTTCTTAACTGCTTTAGAATATTAAGGTGGTTAAATGTCTAGTTTTGACTTTTGGGTCATTTGTGAAAATATGACTTTAGGGGCCTTTTTGTTAAAAGTGAAACTTGAGGGGTCTAAGTGTCATTTCTTAAAAGTTGAAAGTATATCTTCAAGATCCTTCTCTGAGAAAGCATATCCCCAAACTTATTTACGTTCTCTTTGTTCTTGATTACGATCCCGGATAAATATTAGTGGCGTTGAATAAAGCGTTTCCTGCCGAACAGAAATTAATTTGGGTGAACTTGATTTCGGACTAGGTAAGTTATTAGCTCCCCCTTGCTTGTAATAACATGCATATATGTTATTCCTGATACTTGTGCTTGTTAATTTCATGTTTGGGGCAATTTTTGTGATACTTGTAATTTTGGGACCAAGGGAGTATGAACCTACTGTGTAAAATGATGAAGGAAACTTGAAAGTAATGGTTTAAGCTTGTTTAGTACTCCTGGGTGTGTTAGTATGTTAGTAGAAAGTATACTCCTACAATTGGGACGGAGAATTATTCAACCTGGGAAAGAAATAAAATTTCGAATTCTAGTACCTTGGGCGACCGCCCATGTTGTTTGGCCAGGCGACCCCCATCTATCTGAAGTGTTTTTCAAAGGATTCACCTGCTTAATGTACGACTGCGCAGGTCACTTTAGGCGACCGCACAACTCCCCTGCAGAACAAAGATGTTGTTCAAAGCTAGATTGAGCTAGACTTAACCCTTGTCAAGGCATAGGGCCTTAGTGTAAGATGTCCTAGCAAGTGTATGTGTACCTTAGGGGCATCAGAACAGAGACTTGAACATGATTATTCAATGAATTGAATTGAGAACTTGAGTATAAAAGTAAAACTCTTTTATATGTCTTGAAAGTGCTATGAACAAGCACTAATATGTTATATGTGTCTTGAAACCAATGTTTCTGCACCTTAGGGCATTAGAACAATGTCTTGAACTTAAACATCCAAAGTATAGGATGATGAACTTGAAGTATAAGATGTCTAACTCTTATATATGACTTGAATGTCCAAAGATTGGAATGATAACTCGAGTATAAGACAATAAAATCTTGTACATGTCTTAAACATCCATAGAAGTGGATTAAGAACTTGAATATAAGATGATAAAATCTTGTACATGACTTGACACCAATGCATGTGTATGGTAATGAACTTGAAAGTGCTATGAACAAGCACTAACGTGTATTTAAATGTTCTCGATATGTATGTGCAAACAATGCATATAGTTGCTTGATAATAATGTAACTTCTTGATTACTTGAAGCATGTTTCTTGATGAGCTAGTCCACAACTTTTGGATTAGTTCTACTCTCGTATTTTAATTAAATACCTACTTGTGCATTCTTGTGTGAGTCCAGCTGGCCCTTGCTTGTTCGGAGGTATATAGGTTCACGCTTATCATGAGGCTGGGGCCAAAGTGATAATCGGGGATCTATGTATCTGCGCTTGACCCCTTACTACAGGCCATAGTAAGGGCATAGCTTCCTTTATTAGAGCAATACGCCTGATAAAAGTGAATGCTAAACTCGTGAACACCTCGTGAATCTTGATCTTGGGAATGACACTGGTTACCGGGTCTTCTTATATATACTGTATAAGCAGTTTCTTGATATTGATCGTGATTTGTCAAAGTAATACAAGCTACGACAACAATGGTATTCTTGGGAGGGATAAGGAAGGAAGCAATATCCTTTATAACGTGATAACTTAGCCTTATGTGTTTCTTGATGAGTTGGCTTAGCCTCTCATATACTTGTTACTTAATGATACTTGATACATGATTACTTGAGTATCTACTTGAATTGCATGATAACATGTCATGTAGTTGCATCTAATAGCTTACTGAGATTTATCTCACCCCGTTCCTTGTTTATTTGTTTTCCTTAGATCAAAGGAAGGCTAGTGATAGTGCACAATGAGGCTCGACATAGCTGGGAGCTTACTTCGCAGGTTGTTATTATTTTGGGGCTTGTGTCCTTTTACACTTTGGTGAGGATGATTTTGTATGGGTTGTATAACTCCTTAGTTTGGGGTAGACAGTCTTATATAGTATTTGTTGTCTCTAGACATCTTGTAATGCCAGCTTATGTGCTAGGCATGTCTTCCGCTGTATGTAACCAAGTTTGGTTTTAATTTTCTTGTCTAGAACTCGTGTTGTGAGCTATTTTAGCTCCTTACTCTAGAGTATATATATCATGTCAGTTTGATTCTAGCAGTATTATTCCTGTTTCTTGTTAGTTTCTTGATTCTTGTTAGCTACGCGCACCAGGTTCGAGGTTTCATTAGGGAATCTCGGGACTTGGGGCGTGTCAGTTGGTGTCAGAGCGGTACCCCGACCTTAAGGCTTGTGAGCTAGCTCGGGGATAAGATCTTGGGGTATTCGAATAAGATAATTGAGAGCTATATTAAGTAGAATTCGCGGATGAATTTTTTAAGGAGGGAAGATTGTAATATCCCGAAATTAAGCATGACATTTTGGGACAGGTAAAAAAAAAAGAAACTTAGATAGTACAGGACGGATAGAGTAATATCATGAATTGACAATAGTAAGCCAAAAGGTTCCATGGAACAAAAATAGGTTGCCACCAGTGTTGTTCACGTGGCCATGCTAGGGAAAGAATGAGGTGGACTTAAGTTTTACTTTTGCTGGGTGACTCATCTTATTTTAAGTTGCCTATTTGAACCATTACACTATGTTTTGTATAGGCAATTAGTGAGATAAAAAGAGAACGCAGTTGAGTTATAGTACTCAATATTAATTGAGGTTCTTGGTGTTCGAATGATGCTGAGTTATTTGATGATCCGTTTAGCTTTTTATTGGGCTTTATATTGGGGTAAGGGAGACTACGCAGTATCGATTCCGTGTCATTTCTTTTATACCCGTCTTATCGTAGTACTCAATTTTATTGATACGTACTTCATTTGTTCGTTCCCATTTGATTATTGCTTTGGAATTGAACTTGCTCGGTTAATGTTATGATTATTTGAAAATCATGATTTATGTGTTATTGGTTCTCAAATATGAAATTGTTTATATGGAATAGTTGCGATGTAGCTAATTATGTAACGGTAGCAGTGGACTTGGTTACTGTGTTTGCGTTGGGTCCAGCTCCGAGAGGGTGTCCAACGATTGAATTTGAGTATCATTGTTAAGTCACTAGACCCGAACCTAATTAGGACATCGGACTGTAACGTATGATTGGTTGGAATTACGAAATGAGTCTCATTGGCATGTCCATATTTATAATTTCATGGATATTGTTATTTGGTGCTTGTGTTTCATTGGCTTCTGTGATATTGTGTATCCCCTTTCTTACTGAGCCCCCCATCTCACCCCCTCTAGTTTGATATTTTGTAGTTGACCGTTGACCGGGGTTCGGGGCAGCGAAGAATTGATTCGGATCATTTTGGAATTATTAGTGAGGCTTTGTATAGTATTTTGGAAATGTAAATTGTGACATTTTATTATTTATGGAATTTAGAAATTTTTCGGGGTGTTACAGTTTAGAAGCATCAGTATAAATCATGAAATTCTCAGAACCACTAGGCAAAGCCAAGACTGGAGCTGTAGTTAAGCGCCTTTTCAACTCTTGAAAACTTGCTTCACATAAATGGAGGCATTACTTGTATGGAACAAAATTTGAAGTCTTTAATGATTATAAAAGATTGAAGTGCTTGTTTTCTCAAAAAGAACTCAACATGAGGCAACGTAGATGGATGGAGAAATTGAAGGATCATGATTGTACTATCCTTTATCATCCAAAGAAAGAAAATGTTGTGGTAGATGCACTGAGCAGAAAGACTTATATTTCTTGCTTGATGATTCGTGAATGTAAATTGCTAGAAGACTTGTGTGATTGGAGTCCTTGTGAATCAAGACATGGAATTATCCTTGCAAATATAAAGGCTACTTCAGACTTACTCCAACAAATCAAAGAAGCTCAGGTAACTGATTCTGAATTGCAGAAAATTATTAGTGGAATGAATGAAGGAAAGCAACCAGATTTTTCTTTCAACAGTGATGGAATTCTTACCTTTCGAGACAGAGTTTGCATTCCAGCTGATCTTAATATAAAGAAGAAAGTTCTTGAAGAGGATCACAAAGCCAAGTATACTATTCATCCTGGAAGCACTAAAATGTACCAAGACTTGAAGAAATATTTCTGGTGGAACAATATGAAAAGAGAAATTGCTGAGTATGTGTCCAAGTGTTTGACTTGTCAACAGGTAAAAGTGGAACATCAACATCTAGCAGGTTTGTTGCAACCATTAGAAATTCCAGAGTGGAAATGGGAGCATATTACTATGGATTTTGTGATTGGTTTACCATGTACCAGACGAGGCCATGATGCTGTTTGGGTTATAGTGGATAGACTGACCAAGTCAGCTCACTTCTTGTCTATTTCCTTGGGATATTTATTGTCTCAGTTGGCATCTTTGTATGTTCAGGAGATTGTTCGACTCCATGGAGTTCCTGTGAGTATTGTATCTGACAGAGATCCTCGTTTTACTTCTCGATTCTGGCAGCCTCTTCAGGGTGCCATGGGTACTAAATTGAATTTTAGCACAGCTTTTCATCCCCAGTCTGATGGGCAATCTAAGAGACTTATACAGATTCTCGAGGATATGTTACATGCTTGTGATGTTGATTTCAAAGGCAGTTGGGATACTCATCTTCCTTTAGCTGAGTTTTCTTATAACAATAGTTATCAATCTAGCATTGAAATGGCTCCATATGAAGCTCTTTATGGTAGAAAATGTCGATCTCCTATATGCTGGGATGAAGTGGGAGAAGCTAGACTCTTGGGACCTGAAATGGTTCAACAATCAGTTGAGAGTGTGAAACTCATTCGAGATAGATTGCGCACAGCTCAAAGTAGACAAAAGAGTTATGCTGATCATCGCAGAAGGGATCTTGAATTCCAGATAGGTGACTTTGTATTCTTGAAAGTCTCTCCTCGTAGAGGTATTAAGAGATTTGGGAAGAAAGGAAAGTTATCTCCTCGTTATATCGGTCAATTCGAGATTCTTGAAAGAGTTGGGAAGTTGGCTTATAGAGTGGCTTTACCACCTTCTTTATCTGGTATTCATGATGTTTTTCACATGTCCATGCTTCGCAAATATATGGCGGATGAGTCGCATGTTCTTGAGTATGAGGCTATTCCATTTCAGCCTGATTTGTCTTATGAGGAACAACCTGTTGAAATTCTTGACTGGAAAGAGCAAGTCTTGCGCACCAAAAGGATTCCTATTGTGAAAGTCCTTTGGAGAAATCATGAAATAGAAGAGGCTACTTGGGAAACCGAGAAAGAGATACGAGATAAATACCCGAGCCTATTTGAAAATCTTGGTAAGTAAAATTCGTGGGCGAATTTTCTTTAAGGAGGGGAGGATGTAACGCCCATCCTTGTTCTTGTTAAATATTTGACTTGCTTGTTAAATTATTGAACTTGCATATTATATGCTAGTTTTACTTGGGTTAATTTCTTAACTGCTTTAGAATATTAAGGTGGTTAAATGTTTAGTTTTGACTTTTGGGTCATTTGTGAAAATATAAATTTAGGGGCCTTTTTGTTAAAAGTGAAACTTGAGGGGTCTAAGTGTCATTTCTTGAAAGTTGAAAGTATATCTTCAAGATCCTTCTCTGAGAAAGCATATCCCCAAATTGATTTACGTTCTCTCTGTGTTCTTGAAAGTTAGGGTTAGAGTTTTACCCTATTCTCGACTCCTCGAGTTTAATTATCCCTCTGTTCTTGATTCCGATCCCGGATAAATATTCGTGGCGTTGAATAGAGCATTTCCTACCGAACTGAAATTAATTTAGGTGAACTTGATTTCGGACTAGGTAAGTTATTAGCTCCCCCTTGCTTGTAATAAGATGCATATATGTTATTCCTGATACTTGTGCTTGTTAATTTCGTGTTTGGGGCAATTTTTGTGATACTTGTAATTTTGGGACAAAGGGAGTATGAACCTACTGTGTAAAATGATGAAGGAAACTTGAAATAATGGTTTAAGCTTGTTTAGTACTCCTGGGTGTGTTAGTATGTTAGTAGAAAGTATACTCCTACAATTGGGACAGAGAATTATTCAACCTGGGAAAGAAATAAAATTTCGAATTCTAGTACCTTGGGCGACCGCCCATGTATGTTTGGCCAGGCGACCGCCCATCTATCTGAAGTGTTTTTCAAAGGATTCACCTTCTTAATGTGCGACTGCGCAGGTCACTTTAGGCGACCGCACAACTCCCCTGCAGAACAAAGATGTTGTTCAAAGCTTGATTGAGCTAGACTTAACCCTTGTCAAGGCATAGGGCCATAGTGTAAGATGTCCTAGCAAGTGTATGTGTACCTTAGGGGCATCAGAACAGAGACTTGAACATGATTATTCAATGAATTGAATTGAGAACTTGAGTATAAAAGTAAGAATTCTTTTATATGTCTTGAAGTGCTATGAACAAGCACTAATATGCTATATGTGTCTTGAAACCAATGTTTCTGCACCTTAGAGGCATTAGAACAATGTCTTGAACTTAAACATCCAAAGTATAGGATGATGAACTTGAAGTATAAGATGTCTAACTCTTATATATGACTTGAATGTCCAAAGATTGGAATTATAACTCGAGTATAAGACAATAAAATCTTGTACATGTCTTAAACATCCATAGAAGTGGATTAAGAACTTGAATATAAGATGATAAAATCTTGTACATGACTTGACACCAATGCATGTGTATGGTAATGAACTTGAAAGTGCTATGAACAAGCACTAACGTGTATTCGAAATGTTCTTGATATGTATGTGCAAACAATGCATATAGTTGCTTGATAACAATGTAACTTCTTGATTACTTGAAGCATGTTTCTTGATGAGCTAGTCCACTACTTTTGGATTAGTTCTACTCTCGTATTTCAATTAAATACCTACTTGTGCATTCTTGTGTGAGTCCAGCTGGCCCTTGCTTGTTCGGAGGTATATAGGTTCACGCTTATCATGAGGCTGGGGCCAAAGTGATAATCGGGGATCTATGTATCTGCGCTTGACCCCTTACTACAGGCCATAGTAAGGGCATAACTTCCTTTATTAGAGCAATACGCCTGATAAAAGTGAATGCTAAACTCGTGAACACCTCGTGAATCTTGATCTTGGGAATGAAACTGGTTACCGGGTCTTCTTATATATACTGTATAAGCAGTTTCTTGATATTGATCGTGATTTGTCAAAGTAATACAAGCTACGACAACAATGGTATTCTTGGGAGGGATAAGGAAGGAAGCAATATCCTTTATAACGTGATAACATAGCCTTATGTGCTACTTGATGAGTTGGATTAGCCTCTCATATACTTGTTACTTGATGATACTTGATACATGATTACTTAGTATCTACTTAAATTGCATGATAACATGTCATGTAGTTGCATCTAATAGCTTACTGAGATTTATCTCACCCCGTTCCTTGTTTATTTGTTTTCCTTAGATCAAAGGAAGGCTAGTGATAGTGTGCAGTGAGGCTCGACATAGCTGGGATCTTACTTCGCAGGTTGTTATTATTTTGGGGCTTGTGTCCTTTTACACTTTGGGGTAGACAGTCTTGTATAGTACTTGTTGTCTCTAGACATCTTGTAATGCCAGCTTATGTGCTAGGCATGTCTTCCGCTATCTGTAACCAAGTTTGGTTTTAATTTTCTTGTCTAGAACTAGTGTTGTGAGCTATTTTAGCTCCTTACTCTAGAGTATATATATCATGTCAGATTGATTCTAGCAGGTATTATTCCTGTTTCTTTTTAGTTTCTTGATTCTTGTTAGCTACGCGTACCAGGTTAGAGGTTTCATTAGGGAATCTCGGGACTTGGGGCGTGTCAATTCTTTGTGCTCTTCATCTCATAGATTCTTAGAGCTCAGAATTTCTGATACACACACACACCTCTTGAAGTTTCGATCATTTAGATCTTACTTCTCGAGAAACACCGGTTTAGTCTAGGATTTGCACTTCATAGATTAGATTTGGATTTGAGTTTTGATTCTTTGTAATCTTGTAAAAGCTCCTCACATCAATATAAATATCATTAGAAAATCTAAGACTAACCATCTTGGTAGAGGACGTAGATCTTTCTCCGATCGAAACTCTCCAAATAGCTTGTTCTTTATTCTCGCTATTTATTTCCTGCTTAGTTATTTCTGAATTATTACTTTGTTTGATCTTACCAGATTGCTGCTATTGCTGTTGTGTTTGTTATTGCTTATTTCCTTAGAATCCCTTTTTAACCAACATTTTAAGCCAAACTTAGCGCGTGCGTTTTATTGCTGCGCAGTATACCCTGCGCAATGCTACTTTAAATTTCTGTTGTGCATTTCACACTCTCACTGCGCGCTATACTTTGCTTATTTAAGAACTGTGCGCATAAGCCATTGCTTTGCAAAAGGGTTTGAAAAGAATTTTAAAAACGCTATTCACCCCCACCCCACTCTAGCATTTTCATACCCTTGTTGCCCCTTTGGGACCAACAAGTGGTATCAAAGCGAACACCTTCATAAAACTTGTTTTGTTTTTCAAGCTTAACAGCTTGGGTGCCGATTCAAGATGGCTTCAAAATATTGGACAATGGATAACTATTCACATGTTTCCAGTGCTGAATGAAGATCACTTCGAAATCTGGAAGCACTGCATGCTCACTCACTTTTCTTCTATCGACGAGATCCTCCATGACATCGTTCTTGAAGGACCCTACATCCCAATGAAGGCTAATCCAGATGCTGCTACCAACAAGGACAATCCTACAATCAAGAAGACCAAAGAGGATTGGACTGATGAAAAAGAAATGGGTTGGCTATGATGGAAGAGCAAGAACATCATTCTTAGCACTCTAGATCTCTCCACGCACAATCAAATTGTGAGCGTGGAACTGCAAAGGAACTATGGGATGCTATTGAAGGATATGTGAATGGAGATAAAGTAAGCAAGGAAAACAAAAGATTTGTGGTGCAAAGAAAATCAACTGCTTCATGAGAAAGGATGGTGAAACCTTGAGACAAACTTATGATCGCTTCTGTGCTGTTGTAAACTCTTGTAAATCTATTGGAACCACATTCACTAATAAAGAAGTCAATTCTAAATTCTTAGATGCGCTAGGTTCTAGATATGTGCACAAGGCAAGTCATCTGGAAGATTCTGGATTTCTAAATACTTGGCCTCTGCGCAGCTTATACGCTAACTTAAAAGTGTATGAGCTAAAACTTGATCGAATTGATGAAACTGAAGGCAAAGGAAAACTTGTTTCCTATGTTGCACAAAAGGAACCTGCGCCTGCTCAAACCTCAGACAAAGTCTCCACTTACTCTCTACTTGAAATGGATGATGATGGTTTCGCTATCTTCGTAAAGCGATTTCAAAAGTTCAGGAAATTCTCAAAGCCAGGATCCTCAAGTAAAGCTCCAGCTAAATTCTCTCGTGGCAGAGACTCAAGAAAGATGATGACTTGGTCTGCTACAACTGCAGAAATCCTGGTCATTTTACCTCAAAATGCCCTACTAAAAATTTGAGTACATGAAGAGGAATACTGCGCAGAGATCATCAAAGCAGCGCGGAATGATTGCTGAAGAAGACTGCGCAGAAAGGAACTGAAGACTTGGATAGAGACTGACACTGAAGATAGTGATGATGATGACTCTGAGGATGGACTGCTCTGCTAGGTGGCCAATGCTGATGCTGATAGCGATTCAGACAATGATCCCGATACGGACATAAAGGCAGTGCCAAGGACAATTCAGAAGAAAGGTCCCACTATCACAGAACTGGTGGAATGGGACATCTGACTCCAAGCAGACAGAATGGCAAGTACTTATTTGCCAGAGCAGACCTATCAAAGAAATTTGTAGCTGCGCCTCCGCGCAAAGAGATCTTGAAATTCCTGCTGAAATTATAATAGAAAGGATGACTCTGCTGCTGAGCGCGAGTCTATTTTTCAGCAAGCTGAAAAGGTAATCATGAAATTCAATTCTATAAAAA